>QKWP01001327.1:122199-135424 GCA_003550325.1 Gigaspora rosea | reverse complement strand
AAAAAAAAAAAAAAACAAGAAGAATACAACGAACAATAAATTGCACTATGACTAAAAAAAACACAAAATAACGAACATCCAAGCCCTAACCCAAACCCTAACCCAAACCTGAACCCTAACGACAGCTCCAATAGTGAAATCATACCTAAAAGAAAATCCTAACCGAACATGAACCCCTAATGACTCCAACAGTAGCGAAATCATATCTAAAAGAAGAAAAGCATCCAATAACTCCAGTAACAACGGCTCCAATAGCAATATCGCGACTAAAAGAAAAAAGCATTAGTTATAAAAAAAAAACAAATTAACGGTTCCAAAACAAAACATACCCGAAAACAGCGACCCAATGGCTTCAGTAATCTGGTGAAATTGCACCTGAAAAAAGAGAAGAGTTAGTACCTGAATAAGAGAAAAACAACAAAAAAAAACAAGCAACAGCCCAAAAATGAAAAACTTACTGAATACAGTGATTTTAAAATGATGGTTTCTTACTTGAAAACGGCGACTCCAATAACTCCAGTAACGACGACTCCAATGACGAAATCAGCCAGAAAAAAAAGGAGTATCAGTAAATATATAAAAAAATAAAAAAAACAACTCCAAAACAAAAAACTTACCCAAAAATGGCGACTCCAATAACTTTAGTAATGACGGCTCCAATAGCAAAATCACACCCAAAAAAGAGAAGCATTAGTAAAATATATAAGAAAAAAAAATGGTACAAGACGAAAAACTTATGTAAAACAGCGGCTCCAGTAACGACAGCAGCTCCAACAACAAAATCAGAAAAAGAAAAGCATTAAAAAAAAAAAAAAGAACAAACATAAAACTTACTTGACCTAATAAACCACTTTAACATGAACCGGAGAACTTACTATACAATACAACTCCAGAAAAAGTGCAAAACCACCCACTAAGGAAATGTAAATGTACAAAACCACCAACCAAGAATGTCCTCTATAGTGCTATAAAAACATATAGGAAAAATGCTGGCACAAGATCACTTTTCGAAGAAACATAACTGAGAAGAAAATCTAACACGACACCTATGACGGCATCTATGACGACATCTACGATGACACTTGCAATAACACCAAGATAACATGACAAACGATTGTAGCTAAAAAAGAAAAAAAATTAGTAACAAAATACAGTAAAAAATAAACAAAAAAAAAATCAAAAAAACTTATCTTGATGATCTTATTTATATGCATGCATATAGGGGTGCATGACCATGCGAATGCATAGAAAAAGGTTTCTCTAATTTAAAAAATAATTTAATTCATTACAATATACTTTAATTAATTTGGAAATTATACAAAATAATTAAAAATTTATTAAAAAATTATTTTTTAAATTATTCAATTTGTTATGATAATCTTTAAGAGTAGGGTGAATATAGATTATTTTTAATAATACAGTCGGTCCTCTCAGAACCAATCCTGTCAAAACTAATAATCTGCCAAAATCAATTAAAAATCAATCTACCAAATACCCATTCTATAATTAATAACTAATAACCTGCCATTTCTGATACTAAACCTGTTTACTATGCTGAAAGGGCCAACTATAATCACATTTTAATCATTTAAAATTAGGTGATTAACCAATCAGAGTTGTTAACAACAACGATTCAACCAATCAAAATTAGTAATTTTTGTATAATCTAAGGAAATTTAAGGCCATCTAAGTTGTTTTTATTAATATATAAAGGTAGATTTTTTTAAAATTTTACTATAACAAAATAGAAAACTTCAAATTATATAATACAAAATTTTGAAAAATACCTGCTATAATTTTAAAAAGTTTTATTAGAAGCATATTTTGGCTTTCTATATAAAATTTTTTTTATCTCATAAATTATATGAAAATTGATCTATGTTCACTCTACCCTTAAATAATTTGTAATTTCTCAAAATAATTAAAATTTATCAAATTTGTATTTATTTGGCAAATATTTTTAGAACTGCAAATTTATATGCAATTATTATGGTAAATATTTATTAAATTTTTTTAAAAAAATTAGTATGATAAATTAATTTTACTTTATATATATAATAAAATAGTATAAAAGGTATATATATTATTTAGTAAAATACCAATAGATATAAAAGATAAACAAAAAAAAAATAGTAATAAATAAAAATCAAAACCTGATTTTGGTTTTACTATTTCTCATTAATAAAAATTGGTTTAGTGTTCTTATCATATATTTAAAAGTCTTAGTTTTGTTAAAACATACTATCTATAATTAATTTATTATATTAACTTTTTTTAAATATAATTTTTTTTATTCTTTGACAATTTTGCTAAAGTTTAGCTAAATTACTTATATATAGTTTAGACTAGTGTTGTTACAGGATAGCTTAGGACAAATTGTAAACAATTGTAGCCAATTTTAAACAAAAAAACAAATCTAAATTACATTAAAATAACCTATTTTTTTCTTTTTAGAAAAATATTCAAAACTATAAAAAATATATAATCCTATCTTTTTTAAACTAATTTATTAAATTTTAAAGTCAAAATATTCTTTGAACAGTTGTAAATACTATGAATATTTGAACATAAAAATAAATAAAAAAAATTTTAATATAGTAGATATGATAATATTGGTTTAAACTAAATAAAACTATATATATATCACATTCTTACTATATAAGTCTAACATTACTTAGCTGCTTCTATGAGTGCCCAGATACAATCTATTGTACCAATACCCTGGAAGTTCGAAACTTGACAGAATTAGAACTATCATATAAATATAGAATTTTTCTTCAAATCTCTCTTATTTAGCATCTATAATGGAAATATTAATATCCAAATACAACTATATGAAAAAAATAAAAAAAAATAAAAAAATAAAAATAAAAAATAAAAAAAAAATACATATCTACTGATTTGATTTTTAGGGCCATAATTTTAATATAATTTTAAAAAAAAGAATCCTAATTTTAATATAATCTGATCCAAAATTAAGATCAAATTAACTAATGCACATTATTTTATTATATACTTCTTATATCCAACCAATCGTTCATGGGTCAACCAATTTTTCAAACTATAGGTATATACTATATCTATAATTAAAAGAATCTTTAAGACTAACTTAGTATATAGAGCTTACATATTTTTATTATAATACTTTTAGAGTTTAAATATCAACTATGAGTACTTTAACTCGGCATTATTGTACAATTTAGATTTACGGGACAGGTTTTGTCATGTTTCAATTAGCATATATGTTTATTTGAATTGTTTTGCTTGTATACAAAATAGTATTATAGTGTTTAACTATATATACGATTCTTTTTTTTTAGAATAATAGCACAGTAGCTATAAACATAATACAGTAGTAGAATAGAACTAGTATATTAGTTAGAACAGAATATTTTTGAATATAGCACAGTAATTAGAACTAGACATAGTATAGTAGTTAGATTCTGAACTTAGTATAGTATTTAGAACTGAACTTAGCGCAATAGTTTGAACTGGAACATAGCAAAGTGATTTGAATTGAGATGTAGTGTAGTAGTTTAAACTGGAATGTAGCATGATATATAGCTTGAAATAGATATAGTTAGGGTTGTTAATGGAGTACTCCAAACTATAATAAAATATATAAACCACTTCAGTTTGAAACTGGAGTGGTTTATATGTTTTATTATAGTTTGGAGTACTCTATTAACAACTCTAGATATAGTACAGTAGTTTAAATATAGTATAGTAGTTTAATTTTAAGCATAATATGTAAAAGTTTAATTTGTATATAGCATAATAACTATAAATATCTTATAATAAACTAGTGTTCTTATTTAATAAATATATTATACATATATCACAATTTCGAAATATTCAAAAAATTTTTAAATAAATAAAATATTGTATGATTAAATAGTTTTGCAATTGCGATTGCAATCATGATCATTAAGGGCAGTATCATTAATCATCTGATTAGTTTTTATCAGAGGCCTACTCCCCTCCCTGTTTCTTAATATATATATAGTCAGGTTCTTATATATAATTTTAACTTTTCATCTCCAAATCATCAACTCTTTCCAACGATCACTTGAACCAAATTACTAACAGAAGAAAAACAAGAAGTTTTTTGATGGAGAGTTGCCTATACTTAATGTATAGTAGGATAACACAGAAAAACGGTTTTTATAAAGGTCAACTAACTTTCCAGGGACTCCTTTATATATTTGACATACAAGCCAAAAGCATACTTTTACAAGATAACTGGCAGAAGGTGGAGCCCTTGTATGAGAAATTTTGGTGGAGATTAAAGTTTTCTTCCGTCGACGAAGCTTCCTGTGGAAAAACAATAGGGAACAACAAAAAACTAAGTTTTCCAACTACACCCTCTCCTTTAAATTTCTTTCGAGTATCGGTTTACTTTCTTTTGGATTTTTTCGAAATTTTCGCCAAAAAGTGGGAATCCTAGCTTACCCTCTCCAAAAGATCAGCAGTGTTTACTCCTTCCGAATTTGGACGATCCGAATTGGGACCGGCGCTGTCACGAGTTAATTTGGTCGCTACTATACATGAGGACGAAAGCATTTCGGGTTCTAAAACCCGAAATTAAAATTTGAAGATGAAATTGTTTTTGACCTATTTTACTTGAAAGACGAAATTATTTGATACATTTTTAGAATAGACGAAATTATAAGGAACATGTCTATATAAATTTTATTTGCTCTTTCTTATAAAAAAATTTAATTTTCTCTAATGAAGACGAAATAGGCCTTTTTCAAAAATCAATTTCGGTGGCATCACTAGTCGTTACATACAAATAAACAATGAATAACATAGTTGGATCTGGAGGGCACATGAAAAATTTCTTATCTTTTTTTAGTTTGTTTTTTATTACCTGTACATATACTACACTGATAGACATTAGTCTTGTGGTATTATATAATTTTTATCATTTATGCTAGATGTGTTAGCATCTACAGTTTTTATTCTTTCTTTGCTTTTTCTTTGGTTTTTCTTCTTTTTGTTTTTTTTCGTTTGGTTGTATTATTGGTTGGTTCTTTGGTTAGTTATTTAGGTATCGTTCCTCTTTAGTCTTTTCACCTTTTTTATTCTTCTTTATGAGAAGCTTAGAGAAGAAGTTTTTAGGTGGAATGGATCCTGTGGTTGGTTTCTGAAGCCAGGCAGTGCTATACTTTGTACTGATGGGGAAGACTGTCGTTGGAGTATAAGCAAACCATTTCAGTGCAGTAGCCAAAGTTGAGCACCAATTCGGGTAGCCGGCTTAGCCGATCATTACTGTTAGTATATAAAATTATGTAGCTTTTATGTAGTTTTGCTAATAAAGATCAGACGGGTTACAAAGTTTAAAAAAAATATATATAATTTTAACTTTTTTTACCCCCTCCCCCCCTAAAAAATCACCTGATTTTTGTCACTCCCCTAATTATAAAAAAATTAATTATAGAGGTCACAAAATTATTTTAACTACAATAATATTAATGATAAGGGGGCATCTATAAATAACGTCATGTACTCCCTCATAGTAGCGCTTGACCCCTCTCTACTATATAAAAAAATTTTTCAAAATCCATATGTTATATCAAAAACTTGAATATATTGTGACACAGTGATTTGATTTGGATGATTTAGATAACATTCAATTCATCTTAGTGAGATGAATCCAATAATATCAAAACATTTCATTTGGATCATTAAAAAATATTCACAAAAACTATTGATTTTATAGTAATTTTATAAGAAAACATAATAACCAATAGTATTTGGCCAATAAATTTTAATCTAGTAATCCAAATGAAATAAAATTGGTACCATTTGACTCCCCTCTCCGAGATGAATCGAATAGTACCAAAATCATTAAATTTGGACTACTGGTTCAATTTTCTAGACAATTTTTTCTAAAAAAATTACATTATATTTTTTTGACATCCTATTTATTGAGAAAAACGTTATTGTTTGTCCAACCCCTCTTGTATAATGTTATTTATGAATGCACCCTAAACCCAATTTTATTAAAAATTTAAACAAAGATTCAAAAAAAAGAAATCACTAGTGACAAATGATACCACAAGTTCACCAATAAAAAACCAACTAGCAACACCACAAGCCCAATATAAAAAACTGACTAACGATATCACAACTCTGGTTACAAAAGCCTATTAATGACATCACAACAAGTTCTAGTGACAAAAACTGACTAATGGCATCACAAGCCACAACAACGAAAAGAAGTACTAAAAATTCAAACCATTTTATGAACAAAATAAAGAAAGCATAAAAGTTAGTACAAGAACTAAATACAAATATAAAAAAATAATAAAAATATAACAAATGATACCAGTGACAAAGGTGTACTGAAATAAATGAAAAAAGACCAACCAACAATTATGTGACAATCTCATTATGATTCTGAAGAAGAATATAAAAAAAATTTAAAATACTTATATATTAGTAATTTGTGTAACTGGTCATTATAAATATTTTAATTCAAATTATAAAAAGCAAAAATTTAAAAAAAATAATCTTGTAATATATAGTTTCGATTTTTTTCACATATTTTAAATCACATGCTTTAAATTTTATTAGTATTAACTAGCTAACACATATTGCATATATTGTAACTATATTTTTGGGAAGTGTCAAAGTATCAAATTGGTGGATATAAAAAGAAGGGAGTAGCTAAAAAAACCTAAATGAAAAACCAAATATAAACAAAAATAAAAAAACACAAGATAAAAAAACAATATACTAAAACAAAACTAATACTATTATAAACAAAACAAAGAAAGAAAAAATAAAAAATAGCAAAAACTAGTATTTAAAATAAAAATTATATAATACTATATAGAGAAACACAAGTTGAATTAATAAATGTGATAGATCATAATAAAATCCAGATTAAAATGAAATAATAGTATAAAATCTCAAAAACTAAATTTTTTTGAGGTGCATTTTTTAGGGTTAGAGGTTTAGAATTAGGATTAGTTTTAAAAAAAATTATAATAAACAAGTATTAATAGGCTTTAGAAGGCTAGCAGGTTAAATATAGAATATAAATTTCATTTTAAATCATGATCTGCAACAATGAATAACAGGTACATACCAGGTACATAACGCAAAACCAGTTTTCCGTTATGTACTCGCAGAAATTGGAACAGCCTAAAATTTTTCTTAATCGTTTAATCGTTTAATTGTTTAATCATTTAATCGTTTAACCGTTTAATTTGGCCTGCATTAAAATAATTCCGGCCTATAACCAACATAATTCTGCTCAGAATTATAGAGCAATTTTTAAATGGTTAAATGGTTCCAATCCCTATGTACTCGTTATTTTACCATAGATTCACCAAATAACTGATATATATAGAGGGCATACCATATGTATCCGAAATTAAGCTACCTTGTTTAGAGATAGCTAAAGCCAAATACGTTTATATATTTTTAATTATTTAATTAATATTAGAGTAAGGGTTAGTTAGGGGTTAGGGTTAGAGCTTGATTTATAAGTAAAATTGTCTTTTTGCTATTTTTTATTAATGCTCCTAGACAGATTTAGACACTCGTTTTTTGTATTTTTAGCAGTTTTCACTTTTTTTCTTTGTTTTTGTCTTGTCGGGCTGATCTGTAAAGATCAAATTTTATGATTTGATTAGCTTTATATCACGTGAACGCACTTGGCTTTAAGCAACCCCTTTTTTGAGGGATGTCTAAAGCGAAGTCAACTCATATTTCTTAATAATTTTCTCGATTAACTTTAGGGTTAGGATCATCCTATATTAGAGTTGGTTTAGGTTTTAGATAGTTATATATAGGCAAAATTACCTTTCCGACATTTTTTATTAACCTACTTGAGGTAGGTTTAGACTGCCGTTTTTTGTATATTTCAGGTTTTTGTTTTTATTTCTTGTTTTGTTTCGCCGGCGATCGTCAAAATTCTATAATTTGATTTGCGGTTAATTACGTGATTTGACTCTGCTCTAGACGACCTAGAGATTGTACCCGTTGGAAAAACCTCTACCCAGTTACTATTAAATTACCCGGATATCCGTATAAATTACTATATCACTCAATAGCAGGTTCTACCCGGGTACAATCACTAAGACGACCCCCTTTTTTGGCCAAAAAATTACACAAAAAATCGTAAAGTAGCTTATTTTTGAAATATAGTATTTTTTGAAAAAATTGAAAACTGTACTAATAAAAAGTTATCAAAATGATACCAAATTTTTACTGTAAGTGTATTTTGATATGCTGAACAACTTTACTTAATCGACTTTTTGAAGTTTACTTAGTAAAAAAAAAGGTTTATAAGTAGCAACTGCTAATAAAGTTTTTAAAATTTTTAAAAAAATCAGGGGTAGCTTATTTTAGGTAGTAGCTTATTTTCGGACATATAATATAGGATGCATATAGGCAGTATTGTCACAGAATAGCTTTTGACAATGATTTGAACAATTTTGAACAATTTTGAACAATTAAATAAAGTAAAATTACTTAAAATTTTATTAAGATAACCTATTTTAATTTTAACTGGAATGTGTTCAGTATCTAAAAAAATATATAGTTATATATTTTTTAGATAAATTTATTAATTATTAAAGTCTGGACAAGCTTTGGACAATCATGGACATTTGAACAATTTTGGACATGGACAAGTCAATAAAGGCTTTGGATGGCCAAAATGTACAATACTGCATATAGATAAAATAACAGAAGGTAGATCAATACCGGTAATATAACAGTAACATACAGGAATATTCCATTATCTTATTCTTAGCACTATTTGGAATAAGAGTAAGATAACGGGATGTTCCTGTATGTTACTATTATGTTACAATATTTATCTATCTCCCGTTATCTTACCTATATGCATCCTATATGCACCCGATATGTATCGATTATTTGGTGGATCTATGGTAGAATAACAGGACATAACAGGAAACTGGTTTCCCGTTATGTACCTGGTATGTACTTGTTAGGGGGCTTCCAGAAATTACGTGATTTTTTAGTGGGTGGGTGGGGTCCCGAAAATATCAGGTTATAATTATAATTCTGGTCAAATTTTTATAATTTTGGCCAAAAGTATAAAATTATAAAATTATTAATAACTATTGTTCTACTAAACCAATTTAGATGATTTAACTACCAAAATGTTCGTCTCACTGAGACGATTCTAACAAGCTCAAAATTGTTAAAATCTAATTACAGGGTCCCAAAATCATTCAACTTTTGTGTAATTTTAATAGTGATTTTTTAGAATCACTAAGTAAATTTCTTTAATATTGAATAACTTTTGATCCACTGGCCTGTTTTGGATGATTTAACTACCAAAATGTTCGTCTCAGTGAGACGATTCTAACAAGTCCAAAATCACTAAATTCCAATCACAAAATTACAAGATTGATAAAGATTTGTATTGTTAAACAAACAAAAAAATCTTTATTGATTTTGGAATTTTGTGATTAAAATTTAGTGATTTTGGGCTTGTTAGAATCGTCTTACTGAGACGAACATTTTAGTAGTTAAATCATTCAAATGGGCCAGTGGATCAAAAGTTATTCAATATTAAAGAAATTTACTTAGTGATTCTAAAAAATCACTATTAAAATTACACAAAAGTTGAACGATCTTGGGACCCTGTAATTAGATTTTAGCAATTTTGAGCTTGTTAGAATCGTCTCACTGAGACGAACATTTTGGTAGTAAAATTATCCAAAACGGGCTGGTGGATCAAAAGTTATTCAATATTAAAAAAATTTACTTAGTAATTCTAAAAATCACTATTACACTAAAGTTGAATGATCTTGGGATCCTGTGATTATATTTTAACAATTTTGGGCTTATTAGAATCGTCTCAGTAAGACAAACATTTTGGTAATTAAATCATCTAAATTGGTCCAGTAGAGCAATAGTTATTATCAATTTTATAAATTGAAGCATATGAAATAAATTTTAAAAAATATAAAATTTGATTGGCTAATAGAGTATCAGGTGTGGGTGGGTGTGGCAAAATTTTGAAATTTATTAGTAAAAAAATATTACGTAATTTCTGGAAGCCCCCTTATTTATTGATTCAATCTGTGAAAGCTTTGCCAAAGTATTATATGTATATAAAAAAATTACGTCTAAAAGAACTTTCTAGAAAAAAAATTTATTTTAAATTTTTTTCAAAGGGAAAATAAATTTGTCGCACCCGCGCCATGTCGCACCCCTGCTCCGACCAATCAAATTGCACGATTTTATAGTCAAAATTTTATTTTATAAAAATTTAAAATTTTACTTAATAAAGTGTAAAATATATATAAAATAGCATGTCATATAGCGTAAAATTTTATTCTGAACAACTTTTTCTAAGTCATAAAGATAGATTGTCTTAGTAAAAAAAACGTTTTATAAGAAAAATCAAAAATTTCAAAAGTTAGCACATATAAACCTTTTTTTTTACTAAAACAATCTACCATCTAACTTAGAAAAAGTTGTTTAGCATAAAATTTTGCATGTAATACTTAAACGTAAATATAGATTATATTAGTAAAAAAAAAGTTTTATATGTGCTAATGATTAAAATTTTTGATTTTTCTTATAAAACGTTATTTTTTTACTAAGATAATCTATCTTTATGATTTAGAAAAAGTTGTTCAGAATAAAATTTTACATTATATATTTTGATATTGCTTATTTATTTTTTTACATTTTACTAGTAAAATTTTTAATTTTCAAAACTTAAAATTTTTTGTCTACAAAATCGTGCAATTGGATTGGTCGGAATCAGGGGTGCGACATGTCATGGGTGTGACAAATTTCTATTCCCTTTTTCAAAATATTTTATATGTTATTCAATATTTATTTTGCAAGACCCGAAACTTATTTGTGACTTAATTCCAATTAGATAAGTGTATTTTCAAAATAAAAATTGCTAATCTTTTGAACAGGACAATTTAATAACCTGTAGTACCTTATGTATTTAATTATAATATTGCTAACTAAATATTAGAATTATAGACAAAAATGTCAAAAATTTGAAAGATATAATCAAATGATTTTATTATATTTGCTACTAGTCAAAAGAAGCACAAAGTGAAAATTATAAAAATTCTAACAGAAAGTAGTGAACATGTTATGATTGTAGAGAAAAAATTATTATCCAAGTCAATATAGTTCTTAATGCTATAAAAGTAAATATCTATTATGATACTCTTTATCTATATCTAGACTTTTGTGCTAAAATGCCCAATAAATTGCAAGAAGAAATCAAATAATACTCATATCTTACTGTAATAGAATTAAAAAATTATCTATGATATTAAGGCTTTAATATTTAAAAATAACTACCCAAATGCATCAACTATTAGAAATCTATAGTGAATTAAAAATTATTCTAATATATAACAATCATATAGAATTTGCAAATAAACTGCTAAATAAATATAAAAGCCAGGGCTTTCAACAATGCTTAGAAATAAAAGATTCAGATACTATAGCTATTGGTTTTATTATACCTTTACTAAAAGAAATTAAAAATCAAAATATTAGTATTAGTAAAATATATCTTAATGCAACTTACAAAATAGTATAAAACTATATAATAATAGCAAATATTAAAGGTTTAGAATTTCCAATTGTATACTTAGATTTTGATACTACAAGGGTAACAAATATAAGTACTAGCACAAAGAAATATTATAAGGGGCGTGCCATTTTTACGTAATATTTTTTACTTAGTAGCCACCTCTACCCATGTATAGTGTGATCATTTTATCTAATTCTGATTGATTAAGATAATATATAGACGTAATCACTACTTCTGACCATGTATCCATAGTAAAAATTATGTAATAAATGGTATGCCTCTAAAGTTTTAAAATACTTTTTAAAAACAATAAAAATATATAATATAAGTCTAAAATTTGTATTTACTTATAAAAATTTTGCAAAAATTAATGCTGCAAATAAAGTATAAGGGCTATTAATAGTTCAACTATGTGCTTGGTACATGAACTGAACATTAAAACAAGACCCGGACATCTAGTATAGAGGTCATACTTGTTTTTTTTAGCAAAAACTCCTGAAATTTGAAAAGCAAAAAACAGTTTTTGCTAGATATGAGCAAAATACAAAATTTTTATTTTAGCATGCACATGCGCATGCATTTTTTGCATACATGCATGTTTAGACCAAAGTTATGATTTAATTTCTTAATGCTGGCCAGAATTAATTGCACGCATGCATGCAGTCATGTGCATTGTGCCTATATCTAGTTTTTGCCAATTATCTTGGCATCCAGTAGACTATTTGAACAAACTTTTTTTTAAAATGAAGCTCTTAGTGAAGCGCATCTAATAAAAAAAAAGTTCATTCAATTCTGATTACTAGATCAAAAGTTATTTAAACTAGTGTTCCGCATAGTCCGGTTCAACCCGGGTTTTGTGCAAAACCGGACTCAAATCGAAAATTCGATTTGATTCAGTACTCAGACCCGAAACCGTATCATCAAAACCCGAACCCAAACCGGGACCCGATTATTGCACATCAAAATTCCACGAAAATAATTTGCAAGCGATTTTATACACCCAATCAAAAATTCTGAAATTATAATAAAGCTTAAGTCTTATTGCTTATAGAGGAGTCACTGGTTTCCAGATTATCGGATTCGTTAATATGGGGAACTTTCCGCTTCAATAAGGGAATCATCCATATAGATATTATCGTCTAATAGGAAAGGGTCGTCTATATAAATATTTATGAAATTTGTAACGTTTGCCATGCTAAAGGGAGAATGTGTATTTGTGCTTTTTTAACAAAAACTTGGGAAAGCTTTATATGTATAAACGTTAATTTGCACGAAAGGTAAGTAAGTATGCTTATATAATGTGTTTTAAAATTATACGTGTATATATATATTGAAAAAAAAGGTGTCGAAATGGAAGTGCAAAGAATTTCTTAAATTTCTAAATTTCTATTCGTCCAAGGTCAGGTGATTAATATATGCGGGTTTATGCGTACCCATATCTAAAACCCGGAATTGCTCGGTCTAAAAATTGTTAAAACCGAAATTGACCCGAACGAGCGGGTTCGGGTTCGAGTTCGGGTATCAGTTCAGTTTTGCGGAACACTAATTTAAACAAATATATTTTGTCATTTTCAGCAAAATGGGCCAAAATTGGCCAAAATCCAGTTATGACCTAAAGTAGACAGGGGTAATTTGACGAATAGGGGTAATTTGACGAAT
>QKWP01001327.1:49313-118293 GCA_003550325.1 Gigaspora rosea | reverse complement strand
GTGCTTTTTGTTTTTGTTTTTTTGGTTTATTTTTAAAATTTTTTTATTAATTTATTTTATTTCGACACTTTGCGAGAAAAACAACAACTTTTTAAAACCTTGCGCATGCCAACTACGATTTCCAACACTTTCAAGAACACACCCCAGCAATTTTTAAATTTTCAAGAATGTTTCTTTAGAGAAATGTGCGCAAGTTTTCGCAAGTTTTTGCTAGTTTTTGCAAATTCTTGCAAGGTTTCGCTTTATTTTTTTTTTGTTTCGTGTTTTTTGTTTTTGTTTTTTTTGGTTTATTTTTAAATTTTTTTTATTAATTTATTTTATTTCGGCACTTTGCGAGAAAAACAACAACTTTTCGAAACCTTGCACATGCCAACTACGACTTCTGACACTTTCAAAAACGATAGAAAACAAAGAAGCAAAGATAATAGCTAACTGTGGAGTGAGCGAAAATAAGTGTGTAGGGCTAGTTTTTTGCATATAGTAATAGAATTAGATGTGACGAAGTGCGAAAGTAGTTTAAAATATTTGTAATAATGTAAAAATAATACGTAATATATAATAAAGTATGTAATATTAATTAAAAATATATATTTAATAAATGTAAAATATAATATATAATAATAATAAATAAAAAAATAAAAATTTTATAATAAATTGCGAAACCGTGCGAAATATTGCGAAACTCTGTAAAAAAGCATGATTATGTGAATATGTATATTATTTATTTATTTTTTAAAAAATTTTGAAAATTTGCGAAAATTTGCAAAATGTTGCGAAACAATGCGAAAACATCATAAAATATGCAAAAATATTACTCCTGCGATCCTGCAACTCCCCAAAGGGGCATTTTTTTATTTCGCATTGTATCATAAGATTTTTGAAATATTATGGCAATAACTTACGTAAGATTACGTATATATCTGCTATAGTGTAAACTTACATAATTATTACCCCTACATAATACTCCGAACTAATCGTAAGATTTTCGCAAGTTTACGCTCATGTAAAAACTTGCAGAGGTTTACGCATATTTTTTTTTGCTAATGTATGATATTGTATAGGCTACTACTGAGTTTGACTTCATTGATCTAGTATTTTACCCATTAAAGGATAATTATAATTCAAGAAAGTATATAATTTGTTATTAGCATGTCAAACAACAGTTTTGGTACTTATAAAAAAATATTTTGACATGCATTTTTTAATATCTGTTGATACTTAAGGAACTATCTTAACATCAACAGATATTAGATATTGATGAAAATTAATTAATCAAATATTATTATCCAATTACTCTAATTAAACTTTATATTGTATTTTTTTCTTAAAAAGCCTTTATTCAAATTCATTTAATATTTTTAATATCTTTAATATAAATACTATTTGATAAAAATAATTTCATTAGCAATTATATGTTCAAGTAACTGTTAGTTAATGTCGGGGATGATGCTGAAATTGGATGATGCTGAAATCCACGTGATCTTCGTATGCAACAGATTTCCTAAAATTTCTGAAAATCGTGTAAATAATTGATCTACACTACGTAATCAAAACAATCGAATATAGCGGTCGGGTTAATTCAATATATGCCTATATGTTGCATAAATCGCATTCTTGATATCTATTTACAAAAGACCTTCTAACTGTATTAAAAAGGTGACCCTAACCCAACCCTAACTCTAACCACGAACTATACTATATTTAACTAATTAAATTTTTTTTTATTAGTAGTTTTTATAGACGCTTTTTGCTTTGTGGTTAGGGTTAGGGTTAGGGTCACCTTTTTGATACTATTAGAAGATCTTCTATATAGGTTTCAAGAGCATATAGGTATACCGACCGGTTATAACGTTCGGATTGTTTTGATTACGTAGGTAGATCGATTGTTTACATGATTTTTCAGAAATTGTAGGAGATCCGATGATACGTAGTTCACATGGATTTTAGCATTATCTGATTCCAACATCATCCCCGACAGTTAATATTACTAGATAAATATATAGTATTGTATATCTGGAGCTATTTAATTATACCAATGTTAAAGGAAGTGCAGTTAAACATGTAATTAGGGTTTACATAGGTCCTGACCCCCCCTAGTGATAGAACTATTGACCAATCAAATTTAAACAAACTCAAAACGTCTTTGACCTGAAAATAAGCTACCACACAATTAACAAAAGTCGCTACATAATAAAGTCTAAATTTTACTAAGCAAATCGAAAAAAATCGATTAAGTAAACTTATTCAGCAGATCAAAATACACTTACCACAAAATTTTTATAAGTATTAAACAATTTTTTAATAATTGACTTTTGATTTTTACTTTTGACGAAAAAATTAAATTTTTTAAAAAAATATATTCGACGAAAAAAAAGTTAAAAGTTAAATAATAAATGGTTCCTCAATACTTATAAAAATTTTGTGGTAAGTGTATTTTGATCTGCTGAATAAGGTTACTTAATGATTATTTTCTATTTGCTTAGTAAAATTTAGACTTTACTATGTAGCAACTTTTGTCAATTGTGGGGCGAATACATTTTTTTAAAAAATTTAATTTTTCTGTCGAACGTAAAAATCAAAAGGCAATTAATAAAAAGTTCTCCAATGCTTATGAAAATTTTATGATAAGTGTATTTTGATCTGCTGAATAAGGTTACTAATTGATTTTTTTCGATTTGCTTAGTAAAATTTAGACTTTACTATGTAGCAACTATCTGCGATTAACAAAAAATCGATTTTCTTCAATATAATTGGCTATTTATACTATGTATATATATATAGGACATGATATTTGGGAACCCCCACCCCTAAAAAATTACATGATTTTCTGCACTTCCCTAAGAATACTAAGATAGGTTATATGTTTTTTTTTTTTTTTTTTTTTTTTTTTTGGTTGTAAGGTGAGGTTTTGCCTTTATCTTTATTAATAAAATGTGTAAGATTCCTCATGGGGTTTCTTAAATTACAATTATTAAATATACAAGAATTAAGACTCAGACTATAAATAGAAGTTTCTAGCTAATTTATCTGCAACCTAAACCTACTAGAGTGGTTAAAACTCACCTAGATTTGGATATGGAGAATAGAGTTAGTTGAAAAGCTATATTTTATCCAGTTATGTGACCAGATGTCTGTTTTCCTGAGTGCTAAGCCTAAGAGTGGGCATGTGTTATTGTTATTTTCATGTTGTTGGTCTGGTAAGCCACAAATGCAGCTGTATGTATATAGTGTTCTATTGTGACGAGAAGTATGTAAATGTTTGGTGGGTGTAGAATGGGGTTGAAGTAGGGCATGTGTAGATTTCCAACGTGCTAAGTTTATGCAGTATGGTTTCCATAGTTGTTTATGAATTCTTTGTGAAATAAGTAGAAGAAGCTTAATAGTAGTGTTGGATGCGTTTTTGTAAGAAGTATGCTGGGATATAATATTGATAAGAGATTTTGGAATGTAGCCTTGGATTGTGGTATAGAAATTTGTAGTATTAAATGGTGGAGTTCGTGTGGGGGAGAGGCAGTAGTGGGGATAGGTTATATGTTAATTTATTTGGTTTATATTACTTTATATAAATAGAAAAATTAATGCTAAGATATATTAGAATACTTTATAACACAAAAAATTATAGAAACTAACAATATTTTTCAAGTTTTGTATTAATTTGCTATTATGTTTCTTTATATATAAAATTATTATGCTGTAAATTCAAATTAAATTAAATTTATTTAATTTATTGCAAGTTCAAAATAAATAATTTTATTTATTTTGATACAATAGTTTTTTTTCTAAAAATAAACAAAAACAAGATATATAGTTTTAGCTACTTGAGATTACTTATTATTGTTGCTACATAGAGGCATATTCTTTAACCAGGTTTCTATATATAGAAATAGTTAAATTAGTCAAAAATTTTTTTTTTTTTTGGTATCAAAGTGCCCACTATGGGGACGGGTTTTTATTCAAGATTGATGATCAGACTACAGATGTCCTTTTCGGACATCCGACATTGTACATAGATGAAAATACAACTAGCCACACATACAACTTTTGGTTGTCTAATTTAAGTAGTCCGCTCTAAGGTTCCACACTAGCTGCCATACCTGCAACCCAACTAGGTGATTGCCTATTTAACCCTCTGATCTATGCCTTCTGCTTATTCGTCTTGTATCCCCAGAAAATTGATCCGGATTCTTACCATACCCCTTTAGGACTAGTTTATCCCAGTAGGAAACTTGGTAGAGCAGTCCCTGTCCCACACAGGTATCACCTACACTTCAGTAACTTTACATTACCTACTTCTGCTCTTGTGAAGTTCACCCAACCCCAGTACCGCGTCCTTTCCCCTTCTTAAACCTCTCCTAGTACTTTTCCAAACTTCCAATCCGATAGCCCGGAAGGATTGGTCTGCCTGGGCTTTATGCACCCTAACGGTTTCCCTTTCCTTGGTACATGCTTCCGAAACACATGTCCTTTTCCTCCGGTACGACTCCGGCGGCCCAATTGGTGAGGGACTCCTCCAAGCCCTATGCCGTCCAGAATTTTTTCTAGCTTTGGCTCAATCCGGCTCCATTCCGCAGCACCATCGAAAGTTCGGCTACCTTTTCACTCGGGTCTTGCCAAGCATGTTTCCTTTTCATGCGGCCCCGGGGGGATCTTTATACGCCCGGCGTACCGAGCTCCCAAAATGTTACATTAGTATTACAAGAATCTAATGCATCCTTGGTGTGACCCAGGTTACAGATCTACCGATCCGGCTTGGTTTCCCAGTCCAGGTTATAGTAACACAGATATAATCATCAAAATGTCTACAGTGGGAATTGAACCTTATACCTATTGCTTGGAGGGTGACAACTTATCCAACCCGCTAAGTCGCCACACCCTAAATTAGTCAAATTTATCAAATTACAATAAGTAAAATTAAATAAAAATACAGTTGCCTCTCTTAATCCGGCCCTCTATATACTGAACTCTTGATAATCCGAACTAAAACTTCCAGAACAAATATTTTTATATATATTTCCTCTGAATATACTGAATTAACATAATAAATTTTCTATTCCGGATCTGAACTCAAGTTAATCAGTACATATGATCTAGGGTTCCGCAATTTGATTTGATATTCAAATATTTGAATCAAATTCAAATTCAAATTTGACTATATTTGATTTGATCAAATTCAAATATGGCCAAATTTGATTTGATTTGATTTGAAAATTACTATTAAAAATTCAAATTCAAATCAAATTCAAATTCAAATATTTGAATCAAATCAAATTCAAATCAGAATCAATTTGATTTGATCAAATTCAAATTGATCCAATATTTGATTTGATTTGAATTTGAGGAACCCTAATATGATCTTTTATTTAATTAAATTTATTTTATTACGAATAAAATTTATGTTATATAATTAATTAAACTAGTATTCTGATCTGAATTAGATAATAGTGACCTGACAGATCAAATATTTAACCCGGGTTATGATCCGGGTCAGATAATAGTAACATGACAGATCAGATACTCAACCCGGGTTATAATTTGGATCAGATATTCAAACTGGGCTATGATTCAGGTTATAATTTGGATCAAATATTTAACTCGGGCTATGACCCGAATTATAATCTAGATCAGATATTCAACCCGGGCTATGACTTGGGTTATAATCTGGATTAGATATTCAACCTGGACTATAACCCGGGTCAGATAATAGTAAATACAAAAATTGGAAAATTGCAAAAATCGGAAAAATGCAAAAATGAATAAAAATTAATCAAAACAGTTTTTTTTTTTTTTTTTTTTTTTTTTTTACTAAGAACTCTTTATATACCGAATTTTTATTAGAGTTTGGTTTAGAAAGAGAAATTTTATATTACGAACTTTCTCTAAACTGAACAAAATCTCTTGGGCAGCCTATTTGGATAAGAGAGAGGCAACTGTAGATACATAAATGAAAAATATATACTTTTACTTCAAATATAAACATACAAAAAAAAATCTATTAAACCAAATCCAAAGGGAAAAAAAAAAGAAAAAAAGATTCTTCTAAAATCTTTTCTAACTTAATATAAACCCAAAAAGCTGATATCAAACTATAACCAATATGCATTACTCAAAGCCTTAGCAAAATTAAAGTACTGGCTAAATAGACTTACTCAAAGCAGAAATATAAAAAGAAAAAAAAAGGCTTACCATATATGTCCGAAATTAAGCTACCTTTTTTGGCCAAAAAATTATACGAAAAATCGTAAAGTAGCTTATTTTCGAAATATAGCATTTTTTGAAAAAATTAAAAAACGTACTAATATAAAGTTATCCAAATAACACCAAATTTTTATTGTAGGTGTATTTTAATGCGCTAAACAACTTTACTTAATTAACTTTTTGAAGTTTATTTAGTAAAAAAAAGTTTTATATGTAGCAACTGCTAACGAATTTTTTAAGTTTTTTAAAAAAATCAGGAGGGTAGCTTATTTTAGGTAGTAGCTTATTTTCGGACATATACAGTAAAAAGAACGAGTTAGTAAAGCCTTTACCCTAAGGCCATCAATGCTAGCATCAAACCATAACCAATGTGCATTACTCAAAGCCTTAGCGAAATCAAAGCACTAGCTAAACAGACTCAGACTAGAAGAAGAAAAAGGCTAAAAAAAAAAAAATTGATTAAGTATTGTTTATATAGTTTTGTCTTATTTACAAAGTGCATGAAGTTACATGATGTTATACAATGCATAATAGCCAGGATGATGTCATCTGGTTGCACAAAAACTAATCAGATCTTTGGATCTCATATAACTATTTAATAACATAAGTTTATTATAAAAACTATATTTGGCATCTAAGTAAAGTTTTTTTATTAAATTTTGTATATAGCATAAGCTCTCTTATCCAATCAAAGCTAACCTTAACTAAATTTACTTTTTTTTAATAAAATTTTATAATCATATACTGTACTCTAATTTTTGGAATTTATAAAAAACGCTTATTTTTTTAAAACTTTAAAGCTATATAATTTTTGATCTACTGGACCATTTTAAATGATTTTACTACCAAAATGTTCGTCTCTTTGAGATGATTCCAACAAGAGCGCATCTATGCGCCCCAAACCAGTTTGAAAACTGGTTTTTAGCCACTATGTACTTTTTACCCAAAATGAAAATGATCGTCATTGTTATTATTTTTATAATTAACATTAACAAAACTAACGTTAACTGTTAGGGTTAGGGTCAGGATAGTGTTAGAGTTAGAGTAGGCTTTAAAAAATATTTATACCAAAATTTTTCAAGGAATTTTTTTTGTTATAATGCAAAAGATAGTTTCATATGCGAAATTTCAAAATAAAGACGATTTTTTGAATAAACGAATATTTTTTAATTTTAGCATTACACACTGGTTGTTCGTGTAGCATCTACATATCTAATGCTGATTGGCTAGAAAACCAGCTTTCAAACTGGTTTGGGGGCACATAGATGCACACTTCCAACAAGCCCAAAATCATAAAAATCCAATCACAGGATCATGAGAAAATGCACTATTAAATAGGTGATGCACCTGAAATTGGTTTGATCTATGTCAAACCAATTTCAGGTGCGTCACCTATTTGATAGCACATTTTCTTATGATTCTGTGATTGGATTTTTATTATTTTTAGCTTATTGGAATCATCTTAAAGAGATGAACAGTTTGGTAGTAAAATCATTTAAAATGGACTAGTAGATCAAAAATTATTTAGCTTTAAAGTTTTAAAATAATAAGCTTTTTTTATAAATTCCAAAAATCGGAGCATATGTACCGGATAACATCACCCTGGGTAAAAATTAGTTATCCCTTAGATTGTAGTAGAACACAGGCAAATTTGCCTGCATTTTTGCACTTTTTTAGCTCTGATTTACTTTTTTAAAATGCTAAAATAATTAAATAAAACTTTGTACAATTATATTTGAAAATAAGGATTACTTTTTTGCAAAATTAGTTTTTATATTATAAGAAAATAAATTATAGTTACATATAAGCTGAAAATAGATAATTTTAAGAAAAAATTTTTTTAAAAAATTTTATTACAATTTTTCTGCGATCTTATTTAGTTTTAGTTTTAGAACTATAGTTCTTAAGACAATATTGTAGTTTATATAAAGGATGACAACTTTCATTATTGCAACTTTAATGATTTACTTGTAAAAATTAAGACTTGTATTAGAAGTAAAGATTTTTTTTATAGACGGGAACATATAAAATTTGAAAAAATCTAAAGAAAAATTTTAATAGTAAAAATGCCAATACAAGAACTTTAAACATTTATTATATTAAAGTTTTCTAATGATTTTAAAAAAAATTTATAACAAAGTTACTAAAACAAAACTCAAAGAATACTTTTTACTTAGAAAGATATGACTAAAATCAATATTTAAAATTTTATTAAAAATTTTAAAATACGCAGGCAAATTTGCCTGTGTTACAATCTAAGGGATAATCAAAAAAATAATATAATAAAATATATTTACTTATATAGAATTAAAACTTTTATATCTACTAAGCTTGCTGTAAATAATTAACAATGCAATTACCCATTTTTAAATCTAAAAAATAATATAAACGATAGGTCTGTCATTTATATATGTAGGTCAATATAATATAATGTCTATTTAATAATTGTATCAATACTATAAATATTAATAACGTTTAACATTAATATTATAATGCTATATAATTATGTATACCAGCTTAGTATTTGCAAAATATGGGCATGGACAATATGGTCCATTGGGCATGGACATTTGCGGATTATGACCATATTTTCTATTTTTTTTTATTAGACATAAGACATTTAGTCCAATCAAACGCATATACTACAGCTACAGTTCCAAAATACAGATGAACTTCTGAAAATTTCAGCAAAAAAAAGTTATGGACATGGACACTATTGGATTAGTCCATGTCCATATTTGTTCAAGCCCAAATAAAATTTTTATTAGAAATAGTTCAATACAAATACTGGCAGCTTCACAGAATTGCTAGGTAATTAATTCCTTGTTACGGCCCTAATACTTGTATTATATATTTTTATACCATTGACATATCAAGATGTAATAACTCTATAATTTTATGTTTGCTGTAACCATCATAATAAAGATATACAATTCGTTAGTGAAGTTCTTTACTAAACCAAACGCCATCTTAAAACAAATCCTTAATAAACAAATCTATAAAGTATGATAAATATATTAACAATCATTAAGCTATTATGTATTTTATAAAGTCTGAAGTTTAAGAAAAATATCAAATTAGAAATCGGCAATCACTAATCATAATCAATCAATTGGTTAACTTATCTGTTATCGATCATTTGATAAATATTTTTGTATTCGATTTATCTTTAAAAAATTACATTATTTTGATTTAATTTTATTTATTAAGTGGATTTTGAAGTCTCTATCCAACCGTGTCAGTTTGAACAAAAAATATCTTTGACATGTATTTTAATTTTTAAAGTTAGAAAAATCAAATTAATTGATTAGTTGATTAGTTAATAACTCATTGATTAATTAATTAGGTCAACTAGTCGATAAAATAGTTGTCAACTTGATCAACTAATCAATTTTTCAACCTTTGATTTGTATGTACTGTACGTACGTATGTACATTTTTGATATTTTTATTAAAAATGCATCAAAAATGGAATTTTATTATCATTTTGCATAACAAATAATTTTGGAAACAAATACTATTAAATGCCTGGTGCAGTAACTTGATAGATAATGCAAATATGCAGATTACAATAATATGAGAAAATAATGCAGACTAAAAGCTATATTACTTTATCACTAAAGTTTATTTATATCAATTTAACTTATTCTTTGCATACATTATATAATTTTTTTTTATTATTAATTTGTAAATTTTTATGTAATTACTAACTAAAGTTCGGTTATAGAATTATTATCTACAGCTTTTTTCTTTCTATAATATAAAGAAAATAAAATATTAATCTTGTTTGGCTAGGATGTTGACATGAAGTCCCTAGAAACACCAAGATTTCTTAGTAATTAGTGTAATGGATCTATTTTTGAAATATAGAATTAGATATTAGTATTAGGGTTGGGGGCACGGCACACCCTATTATATAATTGGTCAATTATCAAATTGGCCAATTAGAATTACAGCCTACTATGGCTAATTATAATAATATATAGCATGCCCCCAAAAATTTGGCATATTTTTTATTTTGAAATAATTGAATACATAATAAAATAAAAAAATTCATAACTTTCATTGTTTTGATTTCTGTAGTTCTGGTACTCACTAAAGAATGGTCGCAATAGTCATCATGGCTTAGTGTTTCGAAAATGTTACGTCCTGAAGCCGACGAAATGGGTTAAAATTTGAAAGCATAAGTGATTGTGTTACAAATATGTTTTGCCTAGTGTTACAAATCGAAAATCGATTAATCAATTGGTAACTAATCGATTGATAATTTTATAACGATTAATCGAAATCGATTGGTTAGTCAATCGATTAGTTTACTGTATCTGGTATATAACAGTATAATCCAAAGTATGTTGATAAAAAATTTACATCCTGTAGTATTACACCTCATATTTGAATATATTTTTAGACTTTTCTCAGAAACAAACTAATTTACCATAAAAATTACGCAAATTACGCAAAATTACGCAAAAATATGGTAATTTTACACGTAAAAATAGGTTGAATAGCTTTGGGGTTTTATGTATTAAGGCTAATTTTGTGATGTTAGTTTGCGCCTCAGAGTTAACTCATGTGATCGAAAGTCGATCCAAGAAGCATATTGAAGTAGTACGAAGTTCGTAATACATTACTAACTTTTTATATTAAACAAAATCTGAAACTAAATTCATCAATCTCCATTCACTGTATAAAAAAAAGGTGCTATACAACATTCTTTATTAATAAATTGTTTAAGGAAATCTTCACATTTGAATAAAAGAGTCCCATTTGAAAGTGCATTATAAAACTTTAAATTTTTTGCGAAGCGAGGATTTCATACTTGTGTCATAATGGCATTGAATTGGGTAATGATTGCGTCTGATGGGAAAAATCCAGTTCCTCTTCCCAGAGAAAAAATATTATTCAGGTTTGAATTAACATAAATAATTTTTAGGCCCAACTATCTCTTTAAATTAACAGATTTCTCGATCTTTATAAATTGTAGTCAAGAAAAAGTGTCCCTGACGCTAGACATAGGCGGGTAATGTCAAGTTTTAATTGAAATAGATTTTTATCTCGGATGCACTTATTGTAATTCTACTGACACGATCTATACTTTATTTTATTAGCGGATATCCTGGAAATCCAGGAGATTATAAAGCTGAAGGAAATGTTTTTATTACAAATCAACGTGTAAGTAAAGTTTTGTTTTGCAGTGTTTTAATCGTAAATAATTTTTTTAACAATTTTTCGGATAGGTTATATTTATTTCTCGCCCATCTCTGCCTCACTTTCAATCTTTGAGCATACCTCTTTTGAATTTGAGAGAAGGAAAATTTCAACAACCATGGTTTGGCGCTAATTATTATCAAGCACACTTAATTCCAGTGAGTATTTATTTAATACTATTTGAATAATAATTAATGTGGTGGCTGAGGTTGATTTTTTACTATTATGTATAAAAATTTAAAATTTTTTTGAGGGGTATTTTTTTTTGGTTTTGTGATAGTTAGATAGAATTTAGGGTTAGGGTTGTTAGTAAGTATATAGGTGTGTTTTAGAGGTTCTAGCAGGTTCTAGCAGGTTCATAGAACCAAAAATTTCAGCTTCAGCCCCCACACTTAATAATTTTGGATGTTAATGTAATATTTTCTATAATAATCAAAGGTACAAAATGGAGGATTACCATCTCCCGGCTTAATGAAAATTACTTTCAAAGAAGGAGGTTAGATTTCGTGATAATTTTTATAATTAAGAATTAGCATTTTGTGTTAATACAGTATTTGAATTCAAACAAAATAGGAGGATATGAGTTCAGCTCATGTTACACCGAGTTGATACAGAGGCTTACGGGTAAGTTTTAGTTTAGTAATCGTTTATAGCAATATAAACCATATTGATTTAACCATTATTTATTAGAAACTGAAAATTATGTTCTTGTTGAACATACTGAGCCATTACCAACTTATACACCACGTGAAGACACCACATCATCAACAGCTACACAAACATTAGGAACAGTGGCACCTTCTAACATTGCACCACCAACAGAACCTCTAATCAATGCGACATCTCCATCTCATTCTACTGCTAATTCTAATTCTGTAGCAACTCCGCCGGTAGCTCCGGGTGAACTACCGCCTAGTTATGATGAAGTAGCGAGTTGATATGTTTAATATGTTGATATATATTATATTTAATAATTTATTTAGTCTAAAGTATCAAATGAGAACGATTTAATACTTTTTTTATGTAATGGTTTATATGGGGGATTTACATTCTAATATAAATGAAAATAGCTTTAAGTTTTCCAAATTTCAAGCAAGAAAATACTCTGCAATGAAGATGAGTATATCATTTCTTTTTTACAAGCCATTTCCGATGTATTATTTATCGAATCATTATTCAACTCACTATTATTACTATTAGTATATTTGTCATAATCAAAATCAAACGATTTAAGAGATATTTGTCGGCATTTAAGTTTCCATTTATCTAATAAATATTGAATAGTTCGCTTTGAACTTTAGAAGATAAAATATGAGTATTTTTAAAATTTGAAGATGTTAACTTACGTATTTGGTCTTTGAAGAAATATATACGTACCTTCGTTCTTGATATGAAGTTAGGAACTTTGCTGACTGTGCGTGGTAATTTAGTATATATGCAATGGTTGCAATTATATCCTCAAAATCTAAATTTTAAAAATGTATATATTGTTAAAAAAAAAAGAAGAAAATTAAAAAAAAAATTTTACTTTAAACACCTTTTGGATCATAAAATGTATCACTACCCAAAATCCAATCCAACTTCCTATCATTTTGCTCAATATCACGTAATAATTGTAATAAATTTCCTCCATTCTTATCTTTTTCTTGATTGCCAAAACAAAATTCTCCCCAAGTTAATCCTCTTATCCAAACATTTGATCGTAACGTTCTGACAGAAATATCATCAGACGTTACCAATAACCTATTTAATTGCGCACCATCATGAATATTTTCGAGGATTTGAGGACAATCTGACCTATCAGTTAATATAACATGTGTTTGAGGCGATAGTGAAGCACATAAAAATCCTGGTAATGAAGTTCCTGCTCCTAGCTGATATTATTATTAGTTCATTTTTTTAAGGGAAAGAATGTAATTTATTCGAGCTAAAAGAAATGATTACTTCTAAAATAGCTTTATCTTTAAACATATCTCGCTTCTCCCAAATGTATTCTGCTAAAACAAATGCTGACGGCCATATGTAACAACCATAAGATGGATGGAGTAACTAAAAAATATTAAAGTTATTAATACATAAAATGTACATCAAAAAAAAATTTTTTTTTTAATATTGACAAAACAATAGATACTTCTTTAATAACAATTGTTCGGTTTTCATGAAAATTATTTCCGAAATAAAACGTTTTTGTTGAGTTCATTTCCGATAAGAAGACCGAATTTTTATATTAAGTGTGTGTGCCCTTTAATTTAACAGTACGGATGGCCTTACAAAATTTTATACTTAATGGTCAAATTGGTCAATTTTACATACTAAACTTTGTAAAAATAACAAGCGATACCGCAGTATTACAGTATTACCGAAAAATAATTACCGAAATTTGGATGATCATCACAAATTCATCATATGTCCCACTAATTTTTCAAATCAGCTGTAATTAGTCAACAAGGTTCGAGTCGGAGAAGATGCAGATGCAATAAGTTATCAACTAAGGCAATCGAGGGTCGCAAGTAGGAATGTTAATTGTTCGGTTGGAACTTACCCGATTTCAGAAGTTGAGTCAGTATCAGATTTTAGTGTTTAATCATGTGAATTGTATAAAATCAAACGTCGATTATGTATAAATATTTTTATACAAATCGAAATTCACTCTTACTATATCTTTAAATGATTAGAAGTAGAGTTTAAGATATTTTATTAGGTTGTAGAGCATTTAAAAATGTATGAATATCGTGTTTAAAGAATGACAGTAAAATAAGGGTTTATTAATACTTGTAATCATTGGAATGAGTCAAATGGATGAAAAATAATAGTGTTCGAGGTTAGGTGGTCGAGAAATTATAGAAAATAGGTATGAAAAGGTATAGTAGCGAGTGCTTTAGAATATATAATTATGAATATGATACTAATACAATTTAAATCAAAAATCTCAAATTTTGTCAGAAAGTCAAACATCTATTTAATTCATTTTGTATCACTTTATTTACTACCGCAATTTAAATTACGTAAATGTAATTTGATCATAACAGATAAATTTTCATGATTCAATCTAGCGGTAAGTAAAGTACCGGTAGTTCATTCGTTCAGAGCAAAAAATCAGAAGGCTAAAAATAATAAAGGAATAGATGTGTTAGTGGGATGCAAGATCAAATAATAATATTTTAAAATTAGCATTAAGTACCGGTAAACTATTTATTTAGAAAGTTTAAAAAAGGTTTTGTTTCTTGAAACATGTGTACCAGAACGCCCATTTGGATTTTTTTTTATTTGATATTCGTAATTTCACAAAATATGTTAATTTTACATATAAAACTTTAATTTATTATTATATCAAAAAAAAAAAAACAAAAATTTAAATAATAAAGTTTAGAGAATTTATTATTCGGTCAACAAACTTTTTATTCTGAACTATATTTTTTTGCACTAGTTTACCAAAAGTTTATTAAAGCGGTTTAAACTTTTTATTTATTATCGGATACTACAAATAATATTTACTAATTTACAAAAATTATATTTTAATACTTTCATTCTATATTATTGTAAATGTCTAATTAATATTCTAAAAAAATACATCGATTGAAGAATTAGATAACTAATACAAATATAATTATATAAAATAGTACCCGTTAGCCACTATTAAATAGTGCCCAGGCCATACGACAGGGACGTCGGTACTAATGATGGCCCAGAAGACGATAATAAATAAGGGGAAAAAAAATATACTATTCTAAAATAATATACGAAGTCTATTCTAATTTAAAAAAAAATTCCCACCGAAAACGCGCATCAAGGTGAAACCCATCTTTTAGTAAGGGCAAACACACTTCTTGGATTAAAAACCATCTTTTAGTAAGGGCAGACTCACTTCTTGGGTAGAATCACGCTAGAAACGCTAAAATAACAACCAAAACCCTGCCGAAAAATTGGGTATAACAGATAATATAAATTAAATATTAAACAAATACATACCTTTACGCCCTAGGTTACGTACATAAATAGGCTTATCTTGCACCGTGACCGTATCTCCGAAGGAATGTCATGTTCTTCCCAAGAAACTTATACAGAAAGTTAATATAATATTGTCAGTATATTTAATTCATATAGAAAAGCGATCCGGAGAAAGATAGGGAAAATTGTTAAGTATAAACTGAAAAAATTTCGCGTTTTTTATAAAATTCACGTTACACTTAAACAATCTAATGACTTCACTTAATCGTCCCAATTTGTCAATCGGGACTCATGTCAATTTGCAGAAGTTAATCGTTGAGCACCCCATGCCCAATTTGTCAATCGGGACTCATGTCAATTTGTCAAAGTAGTCGTTTTTTTATAGGTCAGTAAAACTTTTCTAGATAACAGATAACTGATAATCCAGGAAACTACTAATCTGTTACCCTAACTCTCTGGTCATGATCTACGTCGAATAGCTTTTTTTTTATAAACAAGGTTCGCATTTCACAGCAGTGAGCATCTAGCAGCATAGCAGTTGAGACTAAATAAATAACAGTCGATATTGAAAAAACATAGATCTAATAAGCTCTGACCGATCAAAGACATTATGACGAATTTATTAACCCAAAATCTGAAAATTTGACTACAAATTCAATATAATAAATTTTTTATGTATAATGTAATACGTCAAAAAGTATAGATCAGAGGTCCAAAAAAAATTTTCAGGGGTTCGGTATCGATTTATTACTATATAATTTGGCGCCTAGAATTTAATTTTAACGATCAGAGACTTGGACATGGTGACCGAATTTTAGCTTAATTTCATAAATTCATCATAATGCAAAAAGCAAATAAACAAATTTCATAAATTCGTTATAATGCAAAAAGCAAATAAACAAATTATGATTAGAATACCAAGAAATCTGAATCTATCCACAACATATATTTTATATTGAGTCTTATACAGTGTTGTCATCGGACAATGTTTAAACGGATCTAATTTATATTGAACATTTAGACCATGTCCAATTTGTCCAAATAGTGCAAAAATATGCCCAATCGTATTGCAGTAAAACCTCCATAAGTGCACTTATATAAGAGCAAAGTCTTTATAAATAACATACACAAATTCTGGTTCAAATATATATATACATATGATGCACTTTCTTTTATTGATCTTTAAGTGCACTTTGTTAGAGTTTGGTCCCAAGAACGTGCGCACACTTATGGAGGTCCAACAATTTATTAGATAGATAGATTATTTTCAAACATTATACTTACTCAATCGAAGGTTTTTTAATATTGATATAAATTAATACTGTACAAAAAAATTAATAGTGAATTAAGTTAAAACCTGAACCATAAATTGATTATATTATAAATTTAAAAATCACAGAGATTGTATCTGTATATTAGTGTTAATACGTGTAAAGATATTCCAGTAATTAATAATTTGCGAATGTGCAAAGCAGCAATAGTATAAAAACATAATATTTAGTTTTGAAACTTAATACCATGTTCCAACCATGAGTCAATACAAATAAGAGCTTGTATACGTTTTTCAGAAAGGTGTACATGCTGCAAAGAGCCCTGATGAGTTTTGAGAATTAATATAAAAGTTAAGATCTATTTTGGAAGGAACCAAATATTCATAAAAATAGTTTACTAAATTTCTATCTAGCTAACAATGATGCCAATGTACTCCGAGGTATCCTGACCCAGAATTTTGGGACCCTCCTGTATGAGGATAAATATTATAAATACGAAAGTTTATTATTAATACGAAAGTTTATAATAGTAATTAGCTATAGTTACAGCATATAATGTAATTGGCTCATAGCTCTAAATTGGCTCCACATAATACATGCTGAACCATAGCTCAGTTAAGCTAATCTGCCTATGACTTTGCATAGCCGTTTTGCATTACTACTCATATGGCTCCTATTTATTAGGTCACCACTACTCAATTAATTTTCTGTAAATCAATTAGAACATCACATACAGCTCATTCTCGTTATAATGAAGTCCTCACTATAGCTTATATTGAGAAAATACAGTATGAACTTCACCATATCAAGTTGAAGTTTATAATTTTGGAATTCAAAATTCTTTACTGTATCGAATCTTCACTATAATGACTTAAATTTTTTAAAAAAATGGATTACAAAAACTTTAAATCCAATACATATGTACAGTACTATTAGAAAAAAATTTTTTATAATATACAGTAGTACAAGTAAATACAAAATACATAAAAAAGGTTAGCTTTCAATCTGCACTTCAAATAGTTTTTTTAAATATAAATATGACTGTTGTTCATAGCGAAGTAAAAATAGAGTGCTAAAGATCAAGATAAAGAATCAAAATCTAGATCAAGAATAGAGATCAAATAGCCTACGCTTTCAAATTTGTAATACTATCACTTCCTTCTATATGCATTTTTTCACTAAAAACAGACAGCAATTCTTGCCAAAAAAGACTAAATCTTGTTTCGAATATTCAAAACCATAACACAAATATGAAAGTGCCTTTTGAGAGAGGTAAAAATATATCACAATGTTGTTAATACGTGTACACGTTGGCAGATAAAAAAAGATACATAAGGGTCACTTTTCAAGTTTTCACTCACTATTGCACTATGCTATGTTCTCTCTTTTATTTTTTATTTTCTTTAATTATATCATTTTTTTTGTTACCATCCTTCCCCATGATACACATTATTAATTTGATACATTTTATTACCCGTTCTTGTTATTTTTTAAAAAATTTTTTGTGTTCTTTAAATGCACTTTGCAAGAACATCACTCTGAAACTTCAATACAATAACTTGGTCCAGAAAGAGGTGAAGCATTACAAGAACACCACACTGAGTTCTTGACGCAATATTGGAGTAAATATGTAAAATAAATTGTAAAGGTAGCTATATTTTCACTAGCACTTTAAACAGACCCTTTTACAAGGAGCTGCCTTGGCGTTCGTGCAAAGGCACACTTTGGAAGGATAATACTATATTTTACGGTAGTTCTTCTATCAATCCTGAAAGGAGTTTCCTGCTGATAAGGCAACAGATTTAAAAGAAAAATTAGTTCTCTCCTTTTCATAGAGGAAGCTTTGTCTGTGGCGATCCTTTTTACAGGGAGCTGTCTTGGTATTCGCGCAAAGACACACTCTGGAAAACTACAATCAACTCCCCTCACATTTTCATTTTTTTGCAATTTTGTTATATCTCCCTTATTTTAACTTGTAGTTTTTCTATGATCCTAAAAAGGATTTGTAAAATGATGCTATTTAATAATTATGGTTATTAATTAAATTTTTTTTTATTAGAAGAGTAAAAAAAATTTTAAATAAAGAAAATTATTTTCATAGTTCAATTATTAAATGTTTTTAAATGTATCAAGTAAATATATTCGTGAAAATAAATCTGCCTATAATAAAGTTTTTATATTAATATTTTAATAATTTTAATGTTCTTGATTTTAATAATAATAATATGCAAAAATGATAATATTAAATTTGCAAAAATGTATATCTTCAAAATTTTCCAAATAAATGAGTTTGTTATTATTATTTATACTGTATTAATTTTTTATTAATTCTTTTATTCTTTTTATTAATCGTTTTATAAAAAAGATGCAAACACTAATCAAACATATTTCAAGCTACATAATAATATAAATCCCTGGCCTACTTTAAAAATTCTCTTAGCATTAGACCATTTTTTTAATACATGAACTCAAAAGATCATATATAATCAGATCGTAAAACCAATATCTACCAATCATAGGTTTGATATTGTTAATAATCCAGATAGCAAGTTAATGAGTCAAAACTATGAAATTATAATATAAAATTGATATAAAACCTTATGATAATTCATGATAGCCTCTTCAAAATCTTCTTTCATATGATAAATGTATAATGCTTTGGTGGTGACATAAAGACTACTTTTTTGAAAATATGATTCAGCAATATCCAACTTGCTAGGAAGAAAATGATCAAAAATTATGATTAAAAGAATAAAAAATAAATCGTTTTAAGTTATAATAAGGTATAGATAACTACCCAAGCTGCCTAAACACATAGCCAAGATTAATCCATATTGTTTTCCATACTTGTGGCTGACATTTTGTTTCCTTTGTTACCTTAAGTACATTCTTAAAGGAATCAACTGATTGGGCATATCTGATAAAGAATTGTTTTAAAAAGCAATCTTAAATTATTTAATATACTATAATATATTATTTACTTGAGCTTTTGAAAATAGCTTTTTGTTTGGGAGCTAATTGAATAATCTTTTTATGTTGTAGTTTAATAGAGCATGCCCAACTAGAATGTTCAGTCGATTAATTAATCAAAACATAGTTAGTGTACATAATGTAGATCACTAATTTCAGATTTTCTAATGGGATTCGAAGATTATTTTTGATTATACTTCCTATATGTATAAAAATATAAAAAATAGAGGATTAGCTCACATTTTCTTAGCAACATACTAGCATTCATGAGCTACTTTATTTTATTTGAAAGTTTTTAACTTTCTTTCTTATAATAGATTTCTTAATAAAATTTTTTGTAATTTTTTTGACAATTTACAAGAATTTTTTTTTACAATATATTTATAAAATTAATAAAAAGGGCTCTATTACATGAAAGAAAATGATGAGAACTTTCAGATAAAAAAAATNTAAAATTTTTTGTAATTTTTTTGACAATTTACAAGAATTTTTTTTTACAATATATTTATAAAATTAATAAAAAGGGCTCTATTACATGAAAGAGAATGATGAGAACTTTCAGATAAAAAAAATTCGCTTAAAATTAACTAGGTCATTGTTAAGAAAAAGTACTTTAAATTTTTGATTTTATATAATAAACGATCATCGTTTATTATATAAAGATTGATAAAAATCGAAAATTCAAAGTGCTTTTTCTCAACAATGGCCTAATTAATCTTAAGTGATTTTTTTTATCTGAAAGTTCTCATCATTCGCTTTCATGTAATAGAGCCCTTTTATTAAGTTTATAATTTGATTGTAAAAAAATTTCTTGCAAATTGTCAAAAATTTCAAAAAATATTATTAAGAAACCTATTATAAGAAAGAAAGTTAAAAACTTTCAATTAAAATAAAGTAGCTCATGAACGCTAGTATGTTACTAAGAAAATGCAAGCTAATCCTCTATATTTCATATTTTCATATATAGAGGAGTATAATCAAAAATAATCTTCAAATCCCATTAGAAAATCTGAAATTAGTGATTTATATTATGTATCCTGACTATGTTTTGATTAATTAGTCGATTGAACACCCTAACGCCCAACTCGTTTAATAACAATAGATTACTCTCACAGATTTGGGAGCTTGTCAATAGATATTCTTTAGCAGACAAAAAATTTTTGGCTTGTAGATGTTTCATACTAATAAAAAGAATAGGGAGATGCAAACTAATTATATGATTATGAAAAAATCTTAATAATAGATCAGTTTTATAGAAAGCACAAATAACAACAATACTCTGGATATAATTTGCTACTGTAGAATAAGCTGTTATTGCTTGATCATTCTTTGATTCTATAGCAAAAGTATGCCCAAATCCTATCCATGCTGGCCCACAATGAGAATCCATAGTAGATGCCTTGCTAAATATGAAGGATGGCTAAAACCAGGTGCATTTATCTGTTTTTGATTATTTAATTAAAATTAGAGTAAGAGTTAGTTAGAGGTTAGTGTTAGAACTTGACTTATAAGAAAAATTGTCTTCCTGATATTTTTTATTAATGCCCCTAGACAGGTTTAGACACTTGTTTTTTGTATTTTTGCCATTTTTCACTTTTTTTTTTGTTTTGTCTTGTCGGGCTGATCCGTAAAGATCAAATTTTATGATTTTGATTGGCTTTATATTACATGAACGCACCTGGCTTTAGACTACCCAGTGGAAAGTCTATAGACACATACCAATCACATAAATTTTTGCTTACAGACACATACCAAAATAATAAATTAAAGTGATCCAATAGAACTTTTGTACTAAGTTAATCTCCTTGATCATACCAATAAAACTTGTTCTTCTAGCCTTTCTGGCCATAATGGTGGTAAGTCCATTAAATCTGTCTAGTAGAACTGGAGAAATGGCCTTTCGAATTTTGGAGAATTATATGAAAAAGTTGCATAAACTTTGGGAGGTTATATCTCCAGCTATTATGCTGATTTTAATAACTTTGATACTATTAGAACTAGAAGGATTGAGGATAAGTCTTCTTATGATGATAAGGGTGATTGACTTAGTACAAAAACTTCCTATTACATTTTTAATTTTAAAAAAGAAAAAAAAATAAGAAAAAGGTAATCCAGAAGGCTCTCATTTAAGTTAGTCTTTCTATCACTCTAAGTAACCTTTTTCTTTCTATAATTCTGGTTCTAATTGTAGTAAGATTATTAAAATCTGTTCAATAGAACCGGAGATATAACCTCTTAAAGTTTGTGTGATGCTTTCATATAATCTTAGAAAACTTGAAAGGCCATATCTCCATTTCTACTGGACAGATTTTAATAATCTCATTACCATTACGATTAGAGTGAATAGAAGAACAAGTTTTATTAGTATAATAAAAGAAGGTTAACTTAGTTCTGCAGGATTACTTTAATTTAAAAAGTTATTTATTTTGTACATGCCCATAAGATTAGTATCACGTGATCGGTACGTGTTCATAAACAAAATTTTACGTAATCATAGATTTTCTAATAGACACAAATTTTACGTTTTTGATACTCTTGCACTTACTTTTTTTGATACTCCTAAATGTACCCAAAAATTTTATTACTTTTTTGAGACACGGCGATTTTAAAAAAGTCACATAACCACCATGATTAAAATTGACCAATGGAATTGCAGGTAAGATTCTAATAAAAGGCTTAAATTTTTTTTAATCAGAACTAATTTTTTATTATATCATTATTATTTGAATTTCTAATAAGAGTTGCAGAGATGAAAATTACCATTCTAATAGTAGTAAACATATCAAAATTGGCTTAGTATATTACGAGATATAAGTAAAAAAATTTTCGCAAATTTTTAAATTTACGAAAATTTTTTTACTTATATCTCATGATACACTAAGCCAATTTTGATGTGTTTACTACTATTGGAATGGTAATTTTTATCTCTGCAACTCTTATTAGAAATTCAAATAATAATGACAAAATAAAAAAATTAGTTCTGATTAAAAAAAACTTTAAGCCTTTTATTAGAATCTTACTTGCAAATCCATGGTCGATTGAAATCACGGCAGTCACATAACTTTTTTAAAATCACCATGTCTCAAAAAGTAATAAAATTTTTGGAGTATATTTAGGAGTATTAAAAAAGTAAGTGCAAGAGTATCAAAAACGTAAGATTTGCAATTCAGATAAGTTAACTACCAAAATGATCCTCTTAAAGAGAGGATTCTAACAAGTCTAAAACCATAAAAATCCAATTACAGGATCACAAAATCAGACTAGATTTATATATTATTATATATTAAATGTATTTTAATTTCTGGAATTGATAATAGCTTCAGATCCACTAGTCCATTTTGTATAATTTAATTACCAAAATGCTTATCTTAATAAGACAATTCTAACAAGCCCAAAATTGTTAAAATCTAATTACAGGGTTCCAAGACCTTGCAATTTTTGTGTAATTTTAATAGTGATTTTAGAATTATTAAGTAAATTTCTTTAGAATTGAATACTTCTGATCCACTAGTCCATTTTGAATGATTTAACTATCAAAATGTTCATCTCAGTGAGCCGATTCTAACAAGCCAAAATCACTAAATTCCAATTACTGCATTCCAAGATCAATAAAGATTTGTATTTTAGACAATTATTTAATCAAATTGGTTTTATATATAAAAAGAAGAAAATAACTATTTGTACACAGTGTGTTATATACAGTTATTTATATAACATATAAATTAACCCAATTTTTAATTAAAACAAAATTAAATTCTGACTATATTAGAGTTAGGGTTTATTTTATATTAAAATTTTGCAAGGAATTTTTTTCTTAGTTGTTAAAATATAGTTTCATAAGCAAAATTTAAAGATATAATTATATTTTAATATTTTGCTTTGTTTTTGTTGTACAAAAATTGATCTGCAGCTTGCATTTTCTATTATATTTTGTGTAACTGTATTTAAACACACTGTGTACAAATAAAAATCTCTAAAAAAAATTTGATTAAATAATTGTTTAACAATACATCTTTATCAATTTTGGAATCTAGTGATTGGGATTTAGTGATTTTGGGCTTGTCTCACTGAGATAAACATTTTGATAGTTAAATCATTCAAAATAGGCAGTGAATCGAAAGTTATTCAATGTTAAAAAAATTTACTTAGTAATTCTAAAATCACTATTAAAATTACACTAAAGTTGAAAGATCTTAGGGCCTTGTAATTAGATTTTAATAATTTTGGGCTTGTTAGAATTGTTTTATCGAGGCAAGCATTTTGATAGTTAAATTATACAAAATGGACTAGTAGATCTGAAGCTATTATTAATTCCAAAATTTGAATATATAAATAATTTTTAAAATTTGATTGGCTAATAGGATATCAGGTGTGGGTGGGTGAATAAAATTTTTTAGTAACAAAAAATTATGTAATTTCTGGAAGCCCTCTTTTAAGTAGGTAGTCTTTATTTTTTGTTCTAGATTATTTGTTTTTTAAAAAATAATAATACTTTCTTTAGAATGGTTTGAAATTCAGAATGGCATTTGAAGATTAAAATCGACAAAGAACTAAAAATAGTCAAACAACTAAGTACTAGCTTTTATTTTGTTTTGGACTTTTGTTTTTTTCACAAACTAGAACTAATACCTTTTTTTCTTTGTAGGCTTTGGTTTTGTTAAAAAAAGTTTGAAAGTAAATGAGCACCTTGTGATTTTGATTTGGCAAAAAATGGAAATTGGCAAACAATACTTGGTAAGTGCCAGGTTCTATTCTTTGTTTAGAAGTTGTCTTTTTTTAAAAAAAAAAATAGTATTAACATTTTGTAAATTTGTTTTGTTTTAATAGTTAAAACACAAAATAAGGATTCAAATCTGGTGACAACTGGAAATAGTTAAACAAAAAGTACTAGTTCCATTTTTTGTTTTAGAGTTATCTTTTTTTTTTAAAAAAATAGTAGTAACATTTCCTTTTTTTGTAGGGTTTGACTTTGTTTGAATAGTTAGAATGTGAAATGGTACTTAAAGGTTCAAATATTGGCAGAAAACTTAAAATTTTCAAACAATAAATACCAGCCTCTATTTTATTCTGAGCTTTTGGAACCAACATTTTTCTTTTTTGTAAACTTTGGTTTATTGAAATAATTAAAATGTAAAATGACTCCTGGAGATTTGGATTTTTGCAGAAAATGGAATAGTCAAATGATAACTAATAAGAGCCATGTCATTAATTACCTGATTATTTTTTATCAGAGGCCTACTCCCTCATCCTCTTCTTTAATATATATATAGTCAGGTTCTTATATATAATTTCAACTTTTTTTACCACTTTTTCTTCTAAAAAGCATTAAAATTTTCTTCTTTTTTGTAAGTCTTGGTTTTGTTCTATTAGTTAGAATACAAAATAGATACCTAAAGGTTCAGATCTAAATGAAGAATGATTAAATGATAAGTACTAGTTGTGTTTTTTTTCTTTTATCATACTGTTACACTTTTTTATTAAATCTTTTCAATATAGACAATGATGAAAGCTTTCAAATAACAACAAGAATTCTTTTTTCAAGATGAATATAGTATTATTTTTTTTTAGATTTTAATAGTACAGTATAAATTCTGAATTCATAGATATGAAGAGAAGAACCAAGTGTCAGGTTTATATTATATTTTTTGTAATTATGTTGTAATTATATTGTAATCATATTGTAATTATTAGAGGTCTGACTCAGTAAATAATATATTCAAATATTCACTAAATATTTGAATATTCAAATATTAATTTTTTCACTGAATAAATATTCAAATATTTAAAATTTCACTAAATATATTCATTGAATATTCATTAAATATATATATATATATAATTTTATAATTTTATTTTATTTTAAATAATTTATTTGCAATTTTATTGGCTAATTTAAGTGAAATAGTTAATAATTTTTTAAAATTGAAATATATTTAATATTCAATAAATATTTAGTGAATATTCAAATATTCATTTAAAATTTTTGAACAAATATTTGAATACTAAAAAATTGAATGAATAAATATTCAGATACTAATTTTTTGAACAATTCAGACCTCTAGTAATCATGTTGTAATCGCATTAGAGACAAATTTTATAATATACTTTATTTTTTTTTTAATAAATGAGTTTGAATGTCACATAAATAGTATTAAATATAAACAAGTTGTAATATTTTTTTTTATTTCAGTTTTTTATTTATTAAAATAAAAATCTTAATATATGCAAAAACCTTTAACAATTTATTATTTCACCTTTTACAATAAGCACATTAATCATATTATAAAATTATAATGATGATCTTAAATTGTGTAATCTCATTCTTTTTAAAACATGAAGGTCTAAAAAAAAAAAAAAAAGCTCAAACAAAAAATGTATTGGCATGTTTGACAGTTTCTTGCACATCCAAATCATTAGATACCCATTTTACATTTCAACTATTAAAACAAAGCCAAGATCTATATAAGATAATATTAGTAGTATTTTGAAAAAATATCACAAAAAATAGAAACTAATACTTATAATCAATAATCTTTAGTTTTTATTCTGATTCAAATTTTTGAATGCCTATTTATATTTTAACTCTTAAAATGAAGCAAAGAACTATACAAAAGAAAAAAATAGTAGTACTATTTTAAAAGAAAAAAATAAGACAACTACAAAGCAAAAAATGAAAATTAATACTTATGATTTAGCCATTTTCAGTTCTTTATTCATATCTGAATTTTCAAACACAATTTATATTCCAACCATTCAAACTAAACTAAGTCCTACAAAAAAGAAAATATTAGTACTATTTAAAAAAAATATAGAGAATAAAAACTAACATTTTTTTTCAACCATTCTTTTTTTTATCTAGATCTAAATCTTTAGGTATCTATTTCATATTTCAACCATTAAAATGAAGCCAAAATCTAGAATAGAGAAGAAATATTAATACTATTTTGAAAAAAAACAACCCAAAAACAATATGAAAACAAACAACTCTTTCTAATGATCCCTTAAACCAAAAATCACCAAATGAACCTGCAACAAAGTATTTAGTTAGTATAGGAAATAATTGGCCGGAGTGTAGCAACGGTCCCTTAATTTCTATGCAAAGTGATACAAAAATTACTTTCCTGATGTGCTTCAATTGTAAAAATCTTGACAAATTTTACTTTTTTGATATACTTGCATATATATGATGTAAATCTTATCAGAAATGGAATTTGGAAATTTTTTGTCTGTTCGCACATGTGTCTATATTTGTGCTTTAATATTACCAACATATGCATATAACGCATTTGTGGAATATGATGAATATCATATGATAAGCTCCGGACATATAATGCTATGCATTAGCCTAGTATACAAAACTTCTTTTATAGCAACTAGAATTAGCAGTCTTAAGCTTGATAAGTCTTTGGATTATTTAAAGAACTAAAATAGAATTGAAAAAGAACTCTCTTTGGGTTGTGACTCTCTAGTAGAAGTCTACAGAACTATTGAACAAGTAGTTAGTAAATACCAGAAATATATATCAAGAACTTGTAGAAGCATTAGTGGAAGCAAGCACTTGGTTTCTTATACTATTTTATACTTTGCAAACTCCTACACTCTCTTTATATTGGTTTTTTAGCCTCTATACGGCTTTTTGCAAAATTTTTATCCAAAAGTAGAAATTTCAGCATATCTTTTCAAAAGATCGAAAATTGTTTATCTTTCTCAGAATGGAAACTAAAGTCACAAGAAGTTACAAGAGATCACAACACACATGAAGCTGTCAGTGTGTTACATTGTATAGCAATAATGACAAATGTTTATGAAGGGGCCTTTTAGAAAAGTTTTAATTGGTTTATCTTGACCTCTTAGTATAGTTTTTTCTTAAATTTTTCACTTTAGATATAGTATCGAGATCTTTGTTAGTACTATATAATTTTTATGAGCATTGTATAGGCTTTAATTATACTATTTTTTAGTTTTGTTTTTCCTTTCTCTTTTGTTTTTTCTTTTTGTTGTTTTGTTTTGTTTTGTTTTTTGTTTTTTTTCTTTTTCTATCTTTTTTTGTATTTATTTTTTATTGTATCTGTTTTTACTTTCCACCTTTTTCATACCTTCTATGAAAAAGGAAAAATTTAAAGAAAAGAAAAGGCGATTTTGATATGGCATACAATGCTAGTGTCAGTAATAGTTGGGCATACATTGTACCAAAGTTTGAACAAGTTTAGGCTCTAACTTGAGATAAAAGGTTGTTATTGCAAATTGATTTGGGTACTTAGTACTTGGATATTTTTTTTTATAGAGCTTTGTAAGTAATTATTGGCAGCAATAATTAACTTTTTCTTATTAATAAAAAAAGCAAAATCACTAAATTATAAAAAAAAAAAAAAAACAATGTAATAACTGGTACTTATCAGTTATTAGTTATCATTCAATGATCTCAATTCTCCATCCAAAATTGAATTTTTAGATGACCATTTCATATTCAACCATTTTAACAAAACCAAAACTTATAAAAGAAAAAAGTATAGTTCCTATTTTGAAAAAATAACAAATGAATAGAAACTGGTATTTATTATATATAGTTTTGTGGTTTCTCGCTTAAATCTGAACATTTAAGTTCTATTGTACATTCAGTAGTTTTGACAAAGCAAATGTTTATAAAAGAAGTATTATTAGTAGCCTTTTTAGAAAAAATAAAAATAAATCTGCAATTCACAATAAAAAAATAAAATAAGTTAACTACCTCTAATACTTTATTTAAGTTTGATTTTCTATTATTCTAGTTTATGTTTAAAATGTTGATATACTTAAAATGAACCTGTTATTAGTTGATCATTAGTAAACAACTATATTAGAAAAGTAACTTTCAGTAAACTAAACGTGTATATACTATTAAGTTACAATACTATAAGGGTTAAAGACTAGTTAAAGTACCTTAACTTTATTTAAAGATCTTCTTTGAACTACAAAAAATTTAAAATTAATTTTTTTTTGGTTTAATAAATATATGTCTCAGATATAATTTAATCTAAAATTATTAGTAAAGCAGTTGTGCAAATATGTGTTAGGGCGCTGACAGATATTACGTAATATTTTTTTTATTAAAGGGGTTACTCCCCTCCCCCCATATCATATATGAAGTATATATATAGTAAATTATACCCCTCCCCCCCTAAAAATATTACATAATATCTGTCAGCGCCCTTACTATAGAAGTAACATTTTACAAATATATAAAAATTAAAATAATTAATATGTTGATTTATTAGTAAGTAAATAGCATTTTGAACCCTTGTAAAGGGATATATGTCTTATGCCTAATATAGTATTTATTTAATAAATATTATTGGTCTTCTTATATATTCTGGTGAAGAAATTAAATAGATTAAAGATGGTATATAGTAAAGTACTAATTTTTTTCTATTAACTAGCAATTAAAAAAATATATATACTATTTGAACATCTTGACAATATATTTATAAAAAAAATTATATGATTTATTAATTTAATTTTTTTAAAAAAATCTTTAAATTTATTTAATTTTCAAATTTTAAAAATTAAAAAATTAAAATTTTGCTTATTTTTAAAGTTTGACCAATTAAAACTAGGTATTTTTTGTGCTACTATGCAAGTAACTTTGTATAGCTATCAAAAAAAGTTTGCAAAATTTTAAATGAAGTTATTATGTACAAAAAATGTTATAGCAAAAAATAAAACACAAATCTAATCTAGTTTACTATATAATTTATATAGTAAAAATAATACCTATTTTAGTTAAAAAATTAAAAAATCTATAAATTTTTAAATTTTAAAAATTTTAATAATGTATAAATATAAAAAATAATTCTCTAAATTTGAATTTTAATATGATATTAATTAAAAATTTATTAATTATAATTTTACCAACTTATTATAAGCATATATTATATTAAAAATTAGTATATTTTTTCTTATTTACTAGTTTTTAATCTAAAAACTATATTAATAAAAATTTTTAAAATTTATAAAAATTTATTTTATATATAAAATATTAGTAGGACTAAATCACACCACTGGTTTTCAACACCAGTATGCGGTGTAACGTAAAGATCAGTATCAAAAAAATAAACAAAAAAAATAAACAAAAGTTAAAGATGATAAATGTTGAGTAAGAGTTAATAGTTAGGGTTAGGATGAGGCATAGTATATAGTAAAATTTCACAAAGGGTTTTTTTTTTTAAAAAAAAAGGTGGTTTCATAGATAAAATTTTGAGTTAGAAGGTATTTTTTAAAAAAAAATAGCAAAACAACAAAAATTTTATGTTACACCTGATCTTTACATTACACTGCATTTAAAAAATTTGATTAGTGTAGATCATTGTAGTGTTGAGCACCAGTGGTGTGATTTAGTAAAACCGTAAAATATTATTAAGAATATTTTTATCTTATAAATCAATTATAATTTGCATAATAAAAAAAAGGGATACCTATTTCCACCATGGTAATTTTCTATTTTCACCATGGTAGATCACCAATACTCGAAGATTTCTGATCAAGATAAACATAGCGTATTCGAGAGTCTATACATACTGCACTTTTCGGTGCAAGGTCACCCCCTTGATCAGTACTTCCCTTGATTTGTATCAGGTATATTCAAGGCTATTTGTTGTGGTGTTTTGTAAGAGACCCGGGTACAAATCAAGGGCCGATTTACTAATAATTTTTTTTTACTTATGGGCTAATTTACAAGATACCCCCATGTAATATACCCTCTGCCATACAATATACCTGGAGTGGGTTTGTTGTTACGTGGAATGTAAAATATTCGGGTATCTTGCACTAAAAAATTTTTTACACGTACATACATAGTATGTTTGATCAAAGTTAGGCATATGACAAAATGACATTGATCTATTATTGTTGACAGGTATTAATTATCATGTGCCCGAACTTTTGGTGTCACTCTGGCGAACCAAGGAACGTACATATAAGCGTATTTGTTTTACTAAATATTTTTTGCATTTATACACTAACACTTATTTTTTTTACTTAAGTAGAATATACCCTTTTAAATATGCAGCACTCTGGTTATAACGATATTCTAGTAAGAACTTTGTATTAGAATTTTTCTAAGTTTTATTTTGCGTAACTGATATTGAAATTTGTTTACATTAACATAGCCACAAAATTTGCCGTATGGATGTACTTGGTTGATTGTATAGTTAAGTTATAACACACAACAATCAAATTTCACAAACTTTATTATATTTGAATATTTTTCTAAACAAAACATGTACAGTCAACCCTCCATAAATGCAACTCGTAGGGACAAGCCTACAACGTGCATTTAGGGAGGTTTGTATTTAGAATGAGCCAATTAAATTGCAGCTTTAAAAATTTGATCAGTAAGTTTGTATAACTTCTACTAAAACTGTATAACCTATCTTAAATACTAAAATTTGATTGGCTATGTGCATTTAGGGAGGTTAATGTAATATAAAATGTTATTCAAGAGAACGTGCATTTACAGAATATAGAACGTGCATTTAGCACTAATAACATCTTACAGAATAGAAAAAAATGTGCATTTAGGGAGGTATTGCATTTATGGAGGTTGCATTTATGGAGGTCTGACTGTATTTTTTTTTCTAATGTGCTAAAAATTAATCTAACTACTTTTATATGTACTTTCTGCATTAGGACATGTTCTGCTATTATGACCGATTTCATGACATAACTCACATTTCTTGTGTTTTCCCGACGAGACCAATTCAAAAATGGACGGATCTCTCTGAGTAGACGACTGAACCTGATTTTTCACACCAATTGGGCGTCCTCTTGTGGATTGCACCTGTGGGTTGTTTATAACGACAGTTGCTTCTTGAAATATGCTTAACATCATACCTACAACAGAATTTTTTTGATAAAGAGACAAAGAATTAAACTGCTAATTGTATTTTTCAAATTTCTGTTGCAAAGAATCTTCCGATTCAGATAGTTTTTGCTGGGGTAAACGGGGTTGCTGGATCCACCAATGTTAATGAAAGTTGTTAAGTTGTAAACATTAGTTGTTTTCGAGAAGTTTCTGGATTACATGAGAACAAGGTAGGCCCATTGATGATTTAAAGAAACCGCTACAGGGTTGTAGCAGTTTTTCTGGCGTTGTATTAGATACCTTTACGAATTGTTCGTGAACTTTTTTTAATGCGAATGAAGACACCTTGGTAATGACCTGCGCGTAGAATGGTGTGTTTTGGGCTTGAGAAATTCGAATTCTTTTTTGAGAGATCATAGTTTTGATCTCTTTGAATTGATTCTCTAGGCCAAAAAGATTTTTTTATGAACAACATGAAGATCGCCCACTAACACTTGAAGATATGTCTTCAGCATCGAATATGCACCTTCTACTCATGATGTCGTCACATTACCTACAATTTAAAAAAAAAATGGTAAGTAATTTGAAATAATGCTAAAGAAGAAAAAAAAATACTAAAAGGGAAAAACACTAGTTAAAATAATGCACGTCAGGAAATATCTAGTCCTGATGTAGTACTGATTAATAGTACCAATTATGTTATTTCTAGGTTCATATCGGAATCGATAGAGCTATTAATAAAATATCAAAACCCGATAGCTCTTAGGTAACTCTATCGATTCCTATTAGAAATAACACAATTGGCATTATTAATTAGTACCATATTGGGACTAAATATTTGCCTCTTTATTTCGACTAGTAAGAAGGTTCGAAATAATATCGAAAAGGCCGAAAGAATAAAATGCAAGGAAGGTATATAAGAAGAATAAAAAAATGCAAGAAAAAAATATATAAAACAATACCTAGGTGCAGATGACGGTCTACCCAAAAGCTTACAAAATGTGCTTTAAAGGGTAATCATGTATCCTGCAAATATTTAATAATTATTTGTTTTTTATCGTATTTCCTTACTAATTCTTTCCAATTATTTTCAAAATCGGCTTCCGTTTTAGATTTATAAGCGAGACCAACTTTCTAAAAAAATATTCCATTCCTTATCCGTTGGAAAATGATGTCTGCAATTAACTAGCACATTTTTTCCAATATGCCAAGCACATAAAAAATTTTGTGCTTCTGGAAAAGTAGTTCTTATAGCGTGCATTAGAGCTAGCTCATGATCGGTTACAATAACTTGGGGCTTTGAAATATTATTAAAAATACGAGCAACACAAGTTAGAGCCCATCTATAATCTTCTTCCTGCTCCGATTTTAAAAATATAAAGCAGGAAGTAAATGTGGTGTTAAAACTTGTCATTTCGACAATGTAAAGCAATGGCATCCTAAACTTATTAGTTTTGTATGTGCAATCCATTAGAAGAACTGAATTGTAAGTTTTGGTAAGTATAATTGATTGAGGATGGGCAAAAAAAAGATGAGTTAAATTTTCATCCCGATTATATTGATAATCATATTCGAAGTTTCCTTCTACGAGCTCATCAAGAAGAGCCTGAATTGATGTACGATCGTGAAGGTTAGCATGGCGAATTTTATCTCGAACATTGTAAATAGTTTTGGAAATTGCTAAATTATTTGGATTTTCTTGACGAAGAGTAGAGATTATTTCTCGAGGATAGATACCTGCAGTAGACATTTCCTGAACATTTTTTGGTTAGTTTCATTCAATCGACGACTAGACGGATGACCTGAGATATCTTCCGATGCTTCATGATTATGATCTTTATTTTTTATTATTAAATTCTATTGACCGTTTTTCATCTTTTTTCCATAAAGCTCAAAAGGGCAGCCGATTAACCGTGTACTTGTGGATCTTTGGCGAGTTTCATTAGTAAGATTTAACCTGTTAATGTAGTGACCACCTTTGTCACATTGTAAATAGACAAACTTGTCTTTTTTAGACCTCTTGATGATTATAGTATATCTGTGATCAAAGGCATGCATTTTAACATGGTTAATAAGAGCTTCATAGCTTTCAAATAAACCAGTTGAAGGTGGAGATAAGGACTTTTTTTTTTTAAAAAATGAAATGTTTATTGATAACTTTTATTGACAAAAAAATTTATAACGATTCTAAGAGTGCTTTTACAAGGTAATCTTTTGAGTTATTGCTAACCCGATAGGATGAATTTGGTTTTACGTTCTTTTATACTTTCAGACGTTTTAGAAAACCTTCATTTATAATTATTTGAATGTTTAATGATTTGTTGTTTTCGGGACTATTAAATGGAAGTTTTTTTCCTTTATATTTCACGCATTTGATTTTTCTTTAATATTATACCTTTTTTGCCTTGCTAACCCAACACTATTTCATTACCCTTGCATGATTTTTGTTTATTCTAGGATAATTGATAGAGGTTGGAACCGGTTCCAACCTCTAATAATTGATAATTAAAAATTTTATAGTTACCAGCAGGTCGATTCGAAAAACTTATATGACCTTTGGACATATCAATTCGATTGAATCAACTAACCCTTTTGTGAAATTTCAATAGCCATTGAAATTTAATTGACAAACTTTTTGATGAAAATTCAATAGTTATTGCTTTTTTTTAGTTAGTGTCTGCGGCATTCTTGGGTGATTCAGCCGAATTGATTTATGTCAAGACTAGAAATTGACTAACTTTTTTGAGAAAATTGAATAGTCATTTTGGCTAGGTTGATTTGGTCGAATCGATTTATTTTCAAAGAATTGAATCAACTAACCCTTTTGTGAAATTTCAATAGCCATTGAAATTTAATTAGGATCGATTCAGCCGAATTGATTTATTTCCAAGACTAGAAATTGACTACCTTTTTTGAGAAAATTGAATAGTCATTTTGGCTAGATTGATTCAGCTGAATCGATTTATTTTCAAGAATTGCCAAAATTGAATCAACTAACCCTTTTGTGAAAATTCAATAGACATGGAAAAAATTGACTACCTTTTTGATGAAAATTCAATAGCTATCGCTTTTTTTGGTTAGTGTCTGCGTCATTCTAGTACATATTGAATTATATGAACGAAATCAGAATAGTGATTGTGATAAAAACGAAATATGTATATTAGACAAGCTATCGCTTTTGTCAGGAGCATTTTTAGAGTAAGGGTTAGGGTTAAGGTTAGGATAAGGTTAGAGTTAAGGTTAGGGTTTAGATTTAGAGATTATTTTAAACAAGTATAAGCAGGTTTTAGAGGGTAAATAGAATTTCATTTTAATCCGATTTCATTAACAAACATTATTTTGGTCATTCTCTAATAACCTTTGATTCACATAAGACACTATGCATTATGTGTTTGTAATGGTTATTTGACTATTAAAAAGGCCAATAGATTATATAGTTTAATATCAATTTTTTTTTTTAATATAACTGAAAATTTAACGGTTTTATAGTAAAAGCGAATTTGAAATTTTATTAAAATTAAAAATTTTTTACATAGATAAATCATACATGTAGAATAGTATTCACTAATGACAAACACGAACCCACTATAATTCTATATATCTAATTCTATCCCAAGAACAAAAGTCATCAATAAATCCAAAAACTTCAAGAAACAAAGGCTCAAAAAGCCAGAACATGTATTGAATCTAGTATAAATGCTCAACTCTTGCATTGTACCCTGTAAAAATCTATTCAATTAGAAAATCTTGACCTTGAAAAATCGATAACGTGGTTCATCAACTATTCTGCAAAAGTTAAATAGTTACCTGATTATTTCTGCATATCTAATAGATGGCAGCAAGGTGCTGTTCATTTCACCAACAACATAGTTTTATTAACAGTTAATTTAGAAAAAATCTTATTTTCTGACGATTAATTCACAGGCAAGTTCATTTCACGACAATTTATTTTACTAATGGCTCGTTTCACCAACAAAGAAATTCTGGTTATTGTTGTTAGTTTTAAAATTAGAGTTATTAAGGTTAGTGCAATTTACAAAAAAAGCTTGGTGAAATGACCCGTTGGTGAAATAAACTTGAGAACTTATTTGTGAAGTAATCGTCACAAAACCTTGTCAGTGAACTAAGTTGTTGGTGAAATGACAGATCTCGGCAGCACGTTTTTTTAAACAAAGCCCGTCAGATTTTTAAATCTACAAAATTCTATTACTGTTATTACAAAAAGTAATATATAAATAAGTTACAAGAAGATTAGCAAGTATATTTTTAAAAATCAGGTGCTGTTGTGCAACAAAGTTTGAATCACATGATTAGTTATTATTCGATTGTTATTATGAAAATCATTTCGCAGGGATAATCGGAAAATAGTAGATCACATGATCTACTATGGTGAAAATAGTAAATTACCATGGTGGAAATAGTAGCCCCTAAAAAAAACTAATAATAAATTAATAAGTAAATAAATTTATTATTATATAATAACCTAAAAAATTGATAATAGAAAATATTTAATATAAATATAAAAAATTAATATTTATAGGGTGTGATGACTTAGGGAAGTTGGTAAGTTGTTACCCCCAAGTGGCAGGTCTTGAGTTCAAATCCCACTGGCGACGCTTTTGAAAAAATAGAACTGTGTTCCGGTAACTGTTTCTTGTCGATCGGTTGGGTACATCACCTGTAGTCCTTAGTTACCATCTTGAATGGAAGCTTTCGGGCGAAGTTGTGTCTTGTTACACAGACAAATCCAAGGAACCGGAGAAACAGAAACCCATTTGGCAAGTCCCGAGTAAGGAGGTAGCTCTGATCTTTGACGGTGCTACCAAAAATTAGAATTTGGACCAAAACCGGAGAACCGGACGTTGTCCTTGGGGACAAGGTCTACCAACCTGGCCGCCGGAGTCGCACCGGAGGAAAAAGACCCATGTTGAGGAATTGGGGACCAAGGGGAGAAAAACCATAATGGTACCTAATGCCGGGTAGATCAAGGAAGTCTGGGATATACCGGTGAAGGACCGGAAGAAAATGATGGTGGTTGCCGGGGTTGGAGTGAACCTTACAAAGGCAGTAGTAGGTAATGGTAGCGGTTGCAGGGTAACCCCCTGACTGCAAGTTGTTTGCCTCAGTGAATGCGTAAGTTACTGAAAGTGTAGATGAATACCTGTGGGGACAGGTATCACTCTACCAGGTTTACCACAGGGGCAAATGCCCTCCAATAGGTGTTTGGCTAAAGCCTCAGGGTACTTTCACAGCGAATTACTCGTGAAAGGGTATATTGAGAGGAACATTGAACATGGGTAGAAGCCAGAGAGTTTAAATAGGCAATCCCCTAGCTGGGTTGCAGGTATGGCATCTAGTGTAGAACCTTAGGGCGGACTACTTAAATTAGACAACCAAAAGTTGTACGTGTGGCTAGTTGTACTCTCGTTATACAAATGTAATATGTGGCACAGTCATATTTACCGGGCCAACCCGTTTGGATCAATAAAGTGCTAGGGTACCTAAGTGGTCACCTTAATATTAAAAAAAAAAAAAAAAAAATTAATATTTATAACTTAATATTATAATGTACTATTATTTTAGAAGATAAGTTTAAAAAAAATTTAATAAAATAAATTATTATATATATAAATTTTTTACTTTCTATATTAATATAGTTAAGCTAGAATAAATAAGAAGACCTATATATAGTAATAATATACAAATCTATATTGATTTTATGATTCAGTAATTAGATGTTTATAGCTTTAAACTTGTTGGAATCTTCTCTTTGCAAGAATTATTTTAGTAGTTAAATTGTCTAAATTGGGACAGTAAATCAAAAGTTATTAACTAATAAAATTTTTATATATAGTATAATTATATAAATAATATATTGTATTAGCCAATTAGAATAAAAAATTTATCTCTTAATACGTCATGCAGGCAAATTTGCCTGCAAAATCTAATTTTAATATAATTGATAAAAAGTGTGGTAAGAGAGGTCCCCTTAAAAGATATCTTATTTAATTTGGTTAGACTTCAATAATATTGTAGTAAAATGCCAATTGTATAAATCACGTTACTGATGATTAACACTAACTCGAATTTATACTTATCGCGCATTACTGTGCTACACATTACGTCGATCGAACCTAAAAAATAATCATAAATTATTTAAATAAAGTTTAGTGCCTTTTTTTTAAATCTTATTATTCTCACGCTATTGTTTTACAAAAGGGTTGTTCGCTTTAAGTTTTTAAAAGCAATTCTGGGATTATTTATTTATTAACTGCGATAATCAATTTTAAAAAAAGTTATACATATATTTATAAATGAAAAAAATCTGCTGCAAAGTCAAATTTGGTGCAAAAATGCAATATTGCACTTTGTTGCAATATATTTCGTCCTTCATATTTTGAAAAATACTATACATATATTGACAAACAATAACAATATATATCAGTAATACAAACGTATTGTAGTTGTATATATCTGATATATACATATTACACATATGTATATATATACATATGACATATCAGATATGTATTTTAAATATAAATATTGAATAAATATAATTTTTTTTATATGGATTAATACTTAAAGTAAAAATTTAGTAATATTTTAAAGGGTCGAGCATATATAAAATTTTTTTTAAATATCAATAATATAATTATTTAATTTTATTATATAAAAATCGGGCAATTTTAATTATACTAAATTTTTATAAAATATAATTAATGTTTATAATTTATAGTTTAAAAATAACATTAAAACTTAATAAATATTATATTGAAATATTACATAAAGTTTTATAATTTTTTTTTTAAAACTATATATACATAACTTTTTGCAGGCAAATTTGCCTGCACCTATCTGACGCATTAAGAGATAGTAATTTGATAGGCAAGTAATCTTTTTCTCTAAGAAATTAGTTAATTTCTAGTACCTTACTTCCACAAACTCTTTTAATTAACTGATAATCTAAAAAAAATAAATCATAAAACTTTTGCTTATTTTAATTGGCCAATAGGCCAAAGATATATATGTTATATATCTCTGATCAAAGAAATTTAGCAAGTTCATTGAAATAATACGTTTGAAAAAAAAAACAAAAAAAAAATAAATTAAATTAAATTTCACAAGTCTATTAAATTATATACTATTAGGCTATTAGCATAGTAAAAGTTCTTTAGGAATAGAATTATATAAAATTAAATTAGCTAACTATTTATTAGTAAAGTAAAAGACCAATATAGAACCTAAACATCTAGTATAGGGGTTATGCTTGCATGTTTAGCAAAAATCTTAAAATTTAAAAAGCAAAAAAACAGTTCTTTGCAATTACCTTGGTATCCAGTAGTTCAATTTAAATGAACTTTTAAAATAAAGCTCTTAGTAAAGCATATCTAAAAAAAAAAAATTTATTCAATTCTAATTACTAAAACAAAAGTTATTTAAGTAAATATAGTTTTTTTATTTTTAGCAAATTAGATTAAAATTGATCAAAATCTAGTTATAATCTATAAGAGATTTTTGGGGTTCTACCAATATATTTTGAAATTATTTGACCAAAGGTTGCATGCTTAGTTACTTGTTATATGAACAATTATGTTTTTATATAAAGAGTACTCTAAAATTAATATAAATATAATGATCAACATTCAATTATATTATATTATGCTTGCTTTAATAAGATTTTAATATAACAAAATAATCTTTAAAATTAACCAATTACAACAAGCCTGCTATGCTGATTTGTAGATTTACATAGCTGTGGTACTCCATGATTTCATCCAATAAAACCCTATTGAAACTCTTTAGGGTTAGGATAAGATTAGGGTAAAAATCATGTTAGGGGTAAACTTATTTATTGTCACTGATCATAATGAAATCGGATTAAAATGAAATTTGGGGTTCTATTTAATCCTCTAAAACCCATTTATACTTGTTTAATATAAACTCTAAAACTAACCTCTAACCTTAACCCCTAACCCCTAAAAAATACGCCCCAACAATTTTTATTTTTTCAGCAGCCCTGTCAATTTATTATACCATACATATTTCTGTCACATTTATTAATGTTTTTGTGGGAAATCTATAGGCGTCCGGTCGTCACGTGATATGTCACAAATCCGATACCCTCTCAAAATCGATATCTACCACACTTACTGGTTTTGGGGCACGATGTCCCAAGGCATGATAGATATTCATGTGATACAAGTCGATTGACTTAAAAATTAGGTACGTACGTACAGTATGTACATACGTATATATTTATAAATTTCAATATTTTGTTTAACAGATCACAGTTTCAGCAATTATCCAATCAAACATATGAATTTGCACACAAATTTTAGTTAACCATGCACTTAGTAATTTCATTACTACGTTTTTGGTATTTTAGCCTAGCTCTATGACAGTATGTGGTAATACTTCTATATACAATATTATTAATAAAACACTAGATTATATATAGAGTTCTGCAAATGCGCATGCTTGAGCATCATGCCGGCACTAGTGCCTCATGCTATGCTTGTGCCTATGGGAACAAAAATGTCAGACACATTGTGGGCACGGACAGATACTATATATAAAGGCACAGGCACAAATGTAACTTATGCCTTCCATACTTATCGTTAATCAATCCATGCCAAATTTTTGTGCCCGTGCCCATGCCCGTGCCAAATTATTGTCTGTACCTATGTCCATGCCTAATAAAAAGCATAGGCAAGACACAGACACAAAATATTAGGCATGGTATGCAGAACCCCAATTATATACCTTATTATAATTATTTTTTATATATACTATATTACAATTATATATATATATATAATATGTATATTACGAATTATTATTACAATCATTACAAATTATTTTTAGATATGTATATATATAAGTCTTGGTTTATATTAATACTAGGCATTACTATTACTATATATAAGTGTATATATATATATTTATATATTAGTATATATAGCTATAAATCTTGTAAAACTGCTATATATCTTATTATTCATTTCATATTAAAATTCTATTCTCTATTCTCAATTTATGTCACTTCAAAAGTTAACTGTTACCTCGGCTAGCCAGTAAACTTATTATATATACTTCGGGTAGCTATATCATAATGATTTCACATCGAGTTCATAATAAATTTAAGGTTGTACAGTCTAAATGAATTGGGATATTGCATTAGGTTTAAGTGGAGGCATGCATTTGGGGTGGCTTTCATAGAGCATGCGTTTAAAGCATTTAGGGGTCTGAATAACGGTATAAGCTTTTATTTATTCAAACAGCGTTATGATGAATTTAGAGATAGCACTTACATGCATAGATCAAAGTTTCTAAAATTGATAATCTATTTATATTACGGTATTATCGTTATGTATCGGTATACACTATTTTAGATTGATAGACAAATATGTTAAATTCCATCTCACCTAAATCTTATGTCTTGAAAAAATCTCAAATTATGTATATACATACTGTATATATACACCTCTTTATATATAGATACACATTTCTTATTAGATTTCATTATAATATATAATAATTGTTTAATCCTAATGTAGTATTTGCAGTGAATTAAATGAATTTTTGATTTGATTGCTTTTTTTTTTTTTTTTTTTTTGATGCATAACACAAATTAATCAAATGATTAAAAACTTTACATCAAACCAAAAAATTATAAAGAAAAAAGAATTGTCTCAAAATAATGAAATATGCAAAAACATAAAATATGTTATACTGTTAAACTTAATAATGAAAAATACATCGTCAATATATCAAATATTTGGCAAGTATTTTTCCATATTTTGTCGAGAGTAAATCATTAAAAAAACAATCTGACTATACAAAAAAAAAATAATACAAACATAAATACATAGAACGTAGAGTGATAAAGGTTCCCATGTCTCAAGAAATAATGTCAAACAAAAACTCTTGTACCCCCAAATCTTGACATTATGAAATAAATAATAGATAAATAAATCATAAATGGTGTGGTAATAATAATAAATAATAATAACATAATATATAAATAATGAGAATAACAATAATAATAATAAATGGTAATACCATTCTCCTATATCATATATTCCAAAAAAAAAAAGAAAAAAAAGAAAAAGAAAATATGTACACAAGATGATCAAAGGTTGAATAAGTTGCATCAACTATTAATTGACATTCCCGCGGGTATGTAACTATCTTAAAGATTCAATACTACCGCTGTCAATTAAACTGACTAGGTATTTTTATTTCCCATTTATTCATCCTCTTCGTGAGTTACTAACCGATCTTCGATGATATTTGGAGGTGCATTGGTGTTAGTATCTGTCACAAGTGTTTTTTTCCACTTCTCCCTTTCTTCTAAACTAGGTCGGCGTCTTCTAAAATTTTTCCCATCATTAGCGCCATTGTGTTGTGATATCCAGTTATTTGATACTCTTGACGTCAGATTTAGTAAACCCTTCTTAGTGCCATATCTATCCAAATAATCAAATGACATGAGAGTTGGTGAATGTAAATCATTTGAACCTTCATCTTCTGTTAAGTTTTGTTCTTCCTCAGACTCTGAAAAGTCTGATAATTCTATGACTTTTAGTGGAACACTACTAGATCTTAAACGAAAAGAAGGGCTGAAGACTGATGAAGTTTTCGCTATTTTTTCTACTCCAGTTAAATTTACTAAAGAATGATTACGCTTCTCATGAAATTCGTCATAATTAAACTGGTTATTTGTATCTTTGCTAGAATCTTTTGATGGTGGTGTAGATGGTGCTGTTATGGATGATGATGACGAAAGCGGTGAAGTTGTAGAGAGTGTATTATTTACAGCAAAATTTTTTATAGAATCGCTTTGATTATTATTATAAGTGTCAATATTGTCCTTATTTACAGGTAAACCTTTTATCGAAGAAGATGACGATGATGGGTATGAATTATTCGAACTATTTGCACTAGGATGTCTATCAATCATCAGCAAGTCTTCAAAGCTTTTTGAGAAATCTTCGGAAATGTAAGTTTTGTGATATACCTGTGGTGCTTTTTTTTCTTTAACTTCTTGTTCTCGTTTCTCATGTTCAATTTCAATTTCTTCACTATTACATCCTTTTCCAAAAACGATATCTAAATGACATACAAAAGATTTAAAAAGAATTGAACCTATTCCCAAACTTGGACAAAAAATCAGGCCGAGGTTACTGATAGTCATTTTGTTCACGTCATTTTTGCTATCAACACGAGAAAGATGTGAAAAAAGGGCGCGTAATGTATAAAAGTGGTAAGGAGGTAGTCGAGAAATTATGGTTGCAAGATCATGAGGAAGTGCATCTGGAACTACGGTTGGCGCAGTGAAATAAGCAGTGGACGTCGGTTGGGTTCCAGATCCGGGTGCAACTGCTGATGGCATAGCATTGAGATCAGAATTGGTATGCTTCGCTATACATGCGATAAAGTCTGGTAAAAGTTCCTCCGTTAATATAGGTTCCGGTACTGTAGAATAAACATAATAAAATTAATTCATTATATTCGAACAAAAAAAAAAAAACAATATATTTCCAAAAATAGTAATTCATAAATATTTCTTATTATCACATACATTCACGCAGATACATTTTTAAAAGTGTTGCTACTACGTGAGGATCTTCCCTAGAACTTTGTAAAAGATTTAAATCCAACCCTATAATAATAATACGCAATTTATTATGAATGAATAAATTTTTTATTCAAATAAGTGCGAGCAATGTCCAATTTAATACATACCAGAATTGAAAATACCACGCATACGTTGCACTGTCGACATACTTCCTGGTATTCTAATATTAAAAAGTATTGAATTAATTGATTACATTAAATTAACGATATATTATTCATATAAACCTACCGATAAAGGCCAACTTCATCTAAACCTAAAATGGTAAACCAATTTTAAATATTGAAAAATTGGTTTCATATAATAAGATAAATTATAACGATTAAGTTGTTAAGAAAACCAAAACAATACCATGAATATCCAAAAATTCTATACATCTTAGAACTAATGCTGGTACCCAATACCTAGTTGGATCTTTGTAAATTTGTTTTATATCCTTTTCAACACGTGTTAAAGTGACGGCAATTTTAAGTGGCGCACCAAAAATGTTTTCCCTGGATATAAATCTTTTAACGTTAAGAAGATTATTATTTGACGAAGAATCTAATAGTAAAATCGTAAAATTTACGAATCGGTGTAAATAAATATGTAATTAATATTTGATGATCCTAGAACACAGATCTTTAAGCATTACCACTATTTTTTTGCCTTGAGATTAAAACACACCTTCTTTTCGTTTTTTCCATCGATCAACAACAGCATCCTTAGCCATATTACTCAATTCCGCACCTTTTTTACCTAATTCAACGCTCATCTCCGTAACAGCAGCTGTTAAGTCAGCAGTCTTCTGAGAAATATTTATATCTTTTAATTCACGGGCAATAGATGCTATATTGTAAATGCGGGGAAAGGATGGAAATGTTGGTGACTGTGAATTAGAAGTTGTTTGGTTGATATTTGCGGAATCTGTTGTTGAAGTTGAGGACGTTTGCGCACTTGAAACACTTCCAGAAACACGACGAAAACGTCTTATGCTCCCTCGCACCGAATTTAAGCCATTTATAGATATTGGTTCCGGAACTGGAGTTGGCTTAGTTCGAAAAGACAACCTCCGTCGAAACGGTTTTGCGGATGGAAAACCTTTACCATTATTTGCTTCGATTGAAGACATGAAAAGTAATGTACTAATAGCAATTACTTTTCGATTGGTTCTATATCAATAAATCTATTAAAATCCGGTCTTTGGAAATATTGTATGAATTCTGAGGGACCAACATGGAGTTGAGTTGAATCACTCACGTGGTTATGCAAGTAAATTTCCAAGCTCAAAAAATGAGGTGTTCGAACTCGACCCTTTTTTTTACACAAATTCCTTTAGGCACTGGGTAGAACAGGTTACTTTATTTAGTATATAAGTAGATTATATTGCAACATCTTGTAATGTTTATGCATATTTATACATCATAGTAGTGGTAGTGGTTTTTTTATATTGATTATTTAGATACACGAAGTTTCGTGATTTAAATTTGTAGTTTGAAAGGTAAGTAGTGGTGTTTAAATTCGAAGATTACATCCCTACTTCGATTTTCTTTCCATAACTCTGACTTTGCTATTTGGTAATCAACCGTGTCAGATTAGTTGCTAACGTAAAATTTATACATCTTCAATTTATTTTAAACAGTGCGAGAAAAAAAAAGAGATTTGTTTGAATCTAGAATGGGACAGAACGAGTCACGACCATTACAAGCTATGGTTGACAATAGCAATTGTAACTCTAGAATTTATTTGTAACGTCAATGTGTTTCTGGTAAAATTCTAAGACAAATATTTGTTCGACTATAATAATTATTTAATATTTCGTTCATTACTTGTAAATAGTCACCGAAGAAGAAATCAAAAGGCTTTATAAAAGGTTTATGAAGCTCGATAAGGATTGTTCAGGTTCTATTGACCGAGAAGAATTTCTTTCGATTCCACAGATCGCAAATAATCCATTAGCATCAAGGATGATTGCTATATTTGATGAGGATGGCGGTGGTGATGTAGATTTTGAAGAATTCATTTCTGGACTGAGTGCTTTTAGTGCAAAAGGAAATAAAACAGAAAAGTTGCGTTGTGAGCATCAATTTTTATTTTTATTTTATTTTTATTTTATTTATAATTAACTTCTTCTTATGAATATAATCAACTTGTATAGTCGCTTTCAAAGTATATGATATGGACCGAGATGGTTATATTTCAAATGGTGAATTGTTTCTCGTCCTAAAAATGATGGTTGGAAATAACCTCAAGGACAATCAGCTTCAACAAATTGTTGATAAAACTATTATGGAAGCTGATAAGGACATGGATGGAAAAATTTCTTTCGATGAATTTTGTTCAATAGTAGAATCTACCGATATTTCAAAGAGTTTAACTTTGACGGAATTTTAGATGTGTAATTATTGACAATTTTGGAATATTGTTATAAGTATTGGAAGAAAAGATTGTTCTATAACAATTCTGGCTTCTTTTTTTTTTATTTATTCAAATCAATAATTATTTAAATAGGAATTTATTACATATATATATTATAAGCGATCTTTATTTCTATTTTACTTTAATGTAGTGTGGTTCTAAATATTCTAAAATACAATGCCATATCCATTACTAAAGAAAGGGATGAATGTGTCACAATATGATACAAATTAGAATAATTAATAGGAAATTTACATACTGTCCAACCTAAATATTAAATATAGATGTGTATTTTATTTCCTAGCTATAATAATAAATCTTCATTTGAATATTGGTGGCCTATTTTGTTTATTACGCTGTAATCTTAAACATAACCAATCTATTGCTTCACGCACACCTTCCCTAAAAAAAAAAAAAAAAAAGAATTAAGGCAAATTAAATTTGAATTATAAGCGTAAATAATAATTATTGGATCAATTACTTACCCTTCTAAAGCCGATATTGGTAATACTCTAGAATCTCTTGCTCCTAATTTTAGCGCAATTTTATTGAAAATTTCTTTAATTTCTTCAACTTTTAAAGAATTTGGTAAATCTTGTTTATTTGCTAACATCAATACTGGGACTCCTTCAACTTCTTCGTTCGTAATTATTTTTTCTTTCGTAAAAATAATCATCAATTAAAAAAAATAATAATAATAGAAGAGACAATATTATAATATAAATCAATTATTTTTTTATAAAGAATTTTTTAGATACATACCAAAAATCTCTTTACATTCTTCAATTCGTTCTTTATCAGTTGAATCAACGACAAATATAATGGCATGACATTCAGAATAATATTTTTCCCAAATACCATGTAGTTCACGTTGTCCCCCCAAATCCCAAAAATTTAATCGTGATCTGTTTACATCTATTTTTCCAACTTTAAATGAAAGAATTGGTTGTAGATAAAGCCATATAATTTGAAACTTTGAAACTTTTCAAACAAAAAAAAAAAAAAAGGAAAAACATACTATTTAAACCTACTGTTGGTGCAATCCTATCGGGCGAAAGACCCAAAACTCCAAGAAATATGGACTTAATACGTTCCAATAGTGTCTACGACAAAATTTAATCGTTAAATCAACTTTTCCAATTCTATACGTAGAAGAGGCTAAAATGTATAACTAAATAATTAATCATTTTGGTTATTTACCGTTTTACCGGCATTATCAAGTCCAAGTATGACAATATAATATTCCTCTCTACGCGTAAGGTATTTGTGAAAGCCACTCAATAAGGTATACATGATAGAAGATAAGGTTTACTGGTTAAGGTCTATCGACTTTATTCGTTATTATCGTTATGTATCATGTACTGTAAAATATGCGACAAAATTTAATTATCCAATCAAATTCATTTATTACAATCCAACCTAAATTGATAATGTTAATCGAAATGGCTTAGAAAGTTATTTATAAAAATAACGATAAGTCATGTATATATAAGTTAGGAGACTTTCATATGATTGAAATTAATTGCTTTGAAAACAAATTTATACTTTTTGAGAATGTAACGTTTCACTAATAAAAATAAGTTAACGTTAACGTTAATGCGTAGCACTTGTCCGGATACATTATACATAGGACGGTATTATTGTCCGGAGCTATGTTTAGGTAAGGTGATCCAAAAGCAACCGGTATGTTGGTCCAAATTTATCCGACCGGAAAATGTCGAAGGGGTGATTTTCCTAGCAAAGATCCCATATAATTGATACAGCCCAAATTGTCAATGACTAATTTTACAAATTCATCTCTAATTGTAGCTCATAAATATACAAATTATATTTTTTTCATTAAAGATATATCGTTCAGGTTTAGTAAAAGCGGTTTTCTTAAAAGTGACGGAAGGTTTTAATATATCTGTATCATTGAGAGTACTTGAGAACCAGAAGGTCTACTAAAACTTGTAGCAATTTTTCGAACAACCAAATATATATGTACGTATGTAATGTACGTACTAAATTCTTGCAATATTTACATTAGTCACCAGCTTAAATCATATATTTCAATTTGATTTTATTATACCGAAATCACTAACTTAATAGTAGGTGTTTCAGAAATTATGAAAACAGCTGTAAAATAAAATGAACTCTCAAGATACAAATCGTGAGGACTGGTTATTATGGCAATTCGCTGATTCTGCGTTGCCAACCGGAGGATTTGTAGCTTCTGCTGGATTGGAGTCTGCAACACAAGCAGGGCATGTTACAAATGCCGAGTCTTTATTATTGTTTTTAAGTAGTAGTATTGAAAATTATGCTTATAGTTCGTTACCATTTGTTACTGATACTTGGTGGGCCGTTGAAGCAGAAAGTTCGGATGATGAAAATTTGAATTGTAAAGAAAATGATTTTATGAGTGTTATAGACAAAATTATGGAAAAAATCATAAATTTAGATGATTTATATAATGCTTATACATCAAATTATGTTACAAAACGTGCTTCAAAAACCCAAGGTGTTGCTATGTTAACATTGTTTACTAAATCTTTTGCTGATAACAATAGTAAAACCAAAATGAAAGATCTTGTGATAGAAAAGTTTAAGCTTAGAGTTAGAAAAGAAATTTCATATGGACACCTGCCAATTTGCTTTGGACTAGTTACAAAGTGTCTTGGAATTAGTTTGGGTATTGTAATTTTTTTCTAAATAACATTTTTTTCTAAACTGCTTTTTAAAAATTCTTTTATTTAACAGAGCGGACACAACATCTTTATCTGTTTCTATTTGCTCGTTCTATTTTATCAGCTGCAGTTCGATTAAATATTATTGGTCCATATTACTCTCAAAGGCTATTAACAGAATGCCAAGCATATGTTGAAAAATCATTGGAAAAAACTTGTAAATTGAACAGTAAAGAAGCTGTACAAACATCTCCATTATTGGATATCTTGCAAGGAAGACATGATAAATTGTATTCTAGATTGTTTAATAGTTAATTATAATCCTTAAAATATATAAATAAACAAAAAAATTTTATTTAATATTTTGATTTTATCTAATTATATTCTATATTTATATGTTAATGCTTTTTATATCTTGGGACCATAGCTTTTTATTAATTAATATATTTTTTAGATAGGTACTTTTGATCTACTATATTTTTAAGTTACAACTAGCTATATATACAACTTTAGATTGTCTAATTTAAGTAGTCCGATCAAAGGATTTATACTACAGTAGCTGCTATATCTGTAATCTATTTGGAAATTGTCTATTTAAAATTTCTAATTACAATTCTAATTAGCTAGATATATTTATACCAAGTTTTTTTTAGTACCAAGGGGTTTATATACTAACTTTAATTTTAAAGCCACTAGGTTAAATAGGTTAATAACTTGTACTGTAGCTTTACCTATATACTTGTAGTTAGAGCATAATATTAAAATACTGCTATTTTATTTTTGTAAAGTTTATTCTAATTCTAATATTCATCTTTAACTTTTTTAGTTTTTATAATAATCCTTTTTAAACTACCAAATTAGTTAGCTTAGATAAATTAAATTACTTTAGTATTAAATACCACTATCATATTTCTTCTTTTGGTTCCTACTTTTAAAACATAGGTTTTTTTTTATTACAATAGTTCTAGCAGCCAGATTGATAAATTTCTCTTTTTTTTTTTTTACTTTTTGACAGTTTCATTAATATTTTATTAAAACAGTATTGATTATTATATAAAAGCCTGGTAACAAATTAATACCTAAATCTAAAATCTGATATCACATGGTTACTTTGAGAACACCTATACATAACCTGTCGCACCACCTTATGGATAAAGCAGATATAAAAATTGTCAGCACACGTCAAAGAGCAACAAAGAATTTCTTTTCAAATTCTTCCCATCTAGTATTAATAGTAGAAATAAACTCAACCATACAAGAAAAACAAACAAGTAAAAAAAATAAAAGGAAATAAAAAAAAGAGAAAATAACTGCAAAACTTAAATAGAAAACCAATACTAAGGGAAGTGCCAAAAATCAGGTGATTTTTTAGAGGGGGAGGGGGTAAAAAAAGTAGAAATTATATATAAGAACCTAACTATATATATTAAGAAAGAGGGAGAGGAGTAGGCCTTTGATAAAAAATAATCAGGTGATTAATGACATGGTCCTAACAAAATTAATAATAAGAAAAATGAAAAAAATTTTATACTAATGATAAAGTCTAACAAAAGAAAAAAACAAACAAAAACTGCAAAAGGAAAAAGAGAAAAGAAAGTACTAAACACTACTAAAGGCCAGTGCTAAAGAATAAAAATTATAAAATATAGTCAGACTTTTATAAATGCAACCTCTATAAATACAATGCCTCCCTAAATGCATATTTTTTTCTTTTCTGTAAAATGTTATTAGTACTAAATGCACATTCTATATTCTGCAAATGCATGTTTTTTTAAATAATATTTTATATCACACTAACCTCCCTAAATGTATGTAGCCAATCAAATTTTAGTATTTAAGATAGGTTATATAGTTTTTGATAGAAGTTATACAAACTTGATGATTTAATTTTTAAACTGCAATTTAATTGGCTCTCTCTAAATACAAACCTTCTTAAATGCATGTTGTAGACTTGTCCCTATGAGTTGTATTTATAGAGGTTTGACTGTCCTATATTTGTTAAAGTATTATATATATATCAAAGAAAATATAAAGAAAAGAAAAAAGTAAAACTGTACCTAAAAAAAAGTTTTAAAAAAAAAGAAATTTTTTCTGACTTTTTCTTTCAGATCATTCTCATGTATTATTTCATAACTGATAAGTGTTGAAACTTGCTCGTGATCCAGTTCCAATTTGGTAAATGCATTTCCAAATTGGAAACATTGATGATCTTTTGAAGGAGGTAAGCTGGATTTCCCACTTTTTTGGCAAAAATTTTAAAAAAACCAAAAAGAAATAATAAGGATACCAAAAGTTGTAGCAAGTGTAGGTTTTATGTTTTGAAAGATAATATACTTGACCAAAAGTAAGCTTTTGTTTACATTTTTACTTCTTTTAACAAAAAACTTCAGAGTTGTAGCCCTACTACATTTTTTATAGTAATGAAGCCAAAAAGTAAGTTTTTTTTTTATCTCTATTTTAGTTTTTTCATATCCAATCTGAAATCCTTTATCCAAGTTGCTTCTAGATAAAGTTTTTGTTATGTACAAGCATACTAACTCCAAAGTTTTTATAGGTTGGAGTTCTTGGAAAATTTGGTACAAGAAATTATCAGAAAAAGTTAATATTATTTCTTTTTTTTAAATTTTGTTGTTTGGTTTTTTAATTTTTAGTTTTAAAGTTCTAGTTTTAATAGTACTATAAAAATCTTTACTACTTCTTTGCTTAGATATTGTCAAATATATTTATTTTTCTAGTTTCTTGAATTTGTTTGCATGATATTATATAACTATAGTACTAAGATTACAAGTAATATATTCAACCAATTAATAATATATAGTTATTAAATACATAGTAGACAATAAGAAAATGTCAAAAATTAGATGATTTTTTAGAAGGTAAAAAATATTGAAATTATATATAAAGAACCTGACCAAATATATATTAAGAGAAAAAGAGGGGAGTAGGCCTCTAATAAAAAATAATCAGATAATTAATGGCATGCCTCTAACTAAAATTATTTGATAGATGATTAAAATTATATTGTAACCTGTATAATTATGATATTATTGTTACATCTATAATTAATAGAAACTATTTAATAAAGAATTTGATTGTTTAATAACTAGGCCCTACTATACATGAGGATAGAATTGTTTTGGGTTCTAAAACCCAAAATTAAAATTTGAAGACAAAATTGTTTTTGACCTATTTTACTTAAAAGACGAAATTATTTGATACTTTTTTTGAATAGACGAAATTATAAAGAACATATCTATATAAATTTTATTTGTTTTTCTTTATCTAATAAAGATGAAATAGACCTTTTTCAAAAATCAATTTCGGTGCCATTACTAGGCCCCACAGAGGCCCAGCTATTAAACAATTTCAAATACTTTAGTTATTTGCACAGAGCATTTATTAATAGTATCATCTGATACTCTAAAGCAATTAGGGGAGTGACAGAAATCATCTGATTTCCATTTACTATACCCCTACCCCCTCTCCCCCAGTGTTGTCATGGGACACGGACACAGACGGCGGACAGTCCGGAACATGTCCGCCCAGAATTTTTTTTGTCCCGGACATTTTGCAACTCAACACGTGATCATCTACCAATAAAATTCGTATAATTCCGCAATTTGATTGGTTTTACCCGGCGGATATGTATCATGTTGGGACATTATTGCGGACATGTCCCGGACGTCCCGTCTCGGACTGTCCGCGTCCCTGAAAAATCGGCGGGACAATGTCCGTGTACAATACTGCTCTGCCCTACCTGACTGGTTTAATAGCCAATCAAATTTCGCGTATATTAAATTATTATTAAAAATATATTTATAAACTTTAATAGTAATAACTTTTGATCTACTGGTTCAATTTAGATGATTTAACTAACAAAATGATCCTCTCAAAAAGAGGATTCTAACAAGCCCAAAATCTCAAAAATCTAATCATAGGATCATAAAATCGATATAGATTTGCATATTATTACTATATAGTATTTATTAAATAAAATACTATATAATAATAATACACAAATCTATATCGATCTTATGATTCTGTGATTAGACTTTTGTGACTTTAGGTTTGTTAGAATCCTCTTTTTAGAGGATCATTTTGGTAGTTAAATCATCTAAATTGGACCAGTAGATCAAAGTTATTTACTATTAAATATTATAAAAAATATAATAAATAATTTTTGATCCACTGGTCCAATTTGAATGATTTAACTACCAAAATGATCCTCTCAAAGAGAGGATTCTAACAAGCCCAAAATCACAAGAATCTAATCACATGATCATAAGATTGATATAGATTTGTACATTATTACTATATTTATTAATAAATACTATATAGTAATAATGCACAAATCTATATCGATCTTATGATCCTGTGATTAGATTCTTGTGATATTGGGCTTGTTAGAATCCTCTTTTTGAGAGAATCATTTTGGTAGTTAAATCATCCAAATTGGACCAGTGAATCAAAAGTTATTAACTAATAAAATTTTTATATATACAGTAGTATTTTTAAATATATATGGTGCAGGACACCTAAAAGCAGAAGTTACGTGACTTGTCCCATTTTCAAAAATTTATAATCAAATTTGATGTTTTTTTGAAATCCTGCATTTTGATTGGTTAAAAATTAATTTTTAAAATTAATTTTTAAAATTAATTTTAAAATATTTTAAAATTAACCAATAGCAGTGAGCCAAAATATGTGACTTGTCCCATTTTGAGATAATTTTTTCCATATCATATAAAAATAGCACACTTTTAAACTTATATATATTAAAATATATAATAAGTTCTGAAAAATTAGAGCCGCTAAGTTGTAGTAAATTAGTTAAACTACAAAATAGCAGCCTATTTTTTTTTGATATTATTTTTATATTAAATGCTATTAGCTTTTAAAGTTTGGGAAGCCTTTAGGTGTCCCGCACTATATTATAAATAATATGTTGTATTAGCCAATCAGAATAAAGGATATATAGTAATCTAACTAGGCCAAAGACCCCCTCCCCCCGATTTTGACAGGGCGAAGGATTGATTTTCTAGTCACGTGACTTTCCGGCATCAATTGTCTTTGAGAAAAAAAATTAATTTATGTTAGGGTTTGGGTCCATGCTGATGGTTAGAAGGGACATTATGACAAAATTGTGCTAGGAACCTTTTTTGTTATACCAGAAAGACGATTTGTAAGTCTAAATCTTGCGATAAATACGATTTTTGCAAAGCAAACGTTTGTTTTGAATTTCTTTACGTTACATTTGATCCTAATTTTTAATTGGCTAATTGACATCAGAAAATCACATGACCAAAAATCGATTCTACGCCCTGGTGTTGTCCCCTCCCCCCTAAGAAATCAGCTGATTTCTAGCACCCCCCTTAGGATCATTCGCTATAAAATTTAAAGTCCAAAATTTCAGCTCCTAGTAAAGTATCTTTTAATTTTTGAAAATTCTACTGGACTTTTAATAAAAAAAAGCCAAATACCATATTTTTATGCCTATAAAATTTAATTTTATATTATATTTCAACCATTAATACTTTATATTTGATATTGTAGGCAAACTGGATTCTAATATTTCGGAATATTATAGTAAATTTGCTCTATTTTTATTATATAAAATTTTATAAAATATCCTGTTTTTATATGAATTGTGAATTAGGGGCATGCCATTTATTACGTAATATTTTTTACTTAGTAGCCGCCTCTACCCATGTATGGTGTAATCATTTTATCTAATACTGATTTATTAATATAATATATAGACATGATCACTACCTCTGACCATGTATGCATGGTAAAAATTACGTAATAAATGGCATGCCCCTTAAATAATAAATAATAATAAAAAAAAAGAAAAATAACGTTACGGTAAGCTTCATGAATTAAGCAGTACAAAATATTTTTACTACTTCTTACTATATGGGCAGTCAAAAGTAGAAACCAAGGAATTTGACCTTTTTTTAAAAAATGAGCTTTTAGATTAATCAGATATATTTTTTAAAACTGAATCTTTTTATTTAATAACGAAAATATAATTAATTAGCAAATTTTGAAGTTATAGTCGTTTAGGCAAAATCTAAAAATAGATCAGTGTCTAATATCATACAATTTTCCTTAGTAGATTTATAAAAATTAGCCAATCAGTTGAATAACAAACAGCAATGTTAAAGATTTGATGTTCCAAGTGTTCCCAGGAGCATTTAAAAAATTTAGGAACAAAGTGGGAACATAAAAGTTATAATTTGTGTTCCCTATAAAGATAGTTTTTTTGTATGAAAGTGAGAAAAAGAGAGTAAGAATAAGAGTGAGAGTAAGAGTAAAAGTGAAAGTAAAAAAGAAAGAGAGAAAGAGAGAGAGAAAGAGAGAGAGAGCGAGAAAAAGAGAAAGAGAGAGAGAGAAAGAGAGAGAAAGAGAAAGAAAAAAAGAGAAAGAGAAAGAGAAAGGAAGAGAAAAAGAGAAAAAGAGAGAGAAAAAAAGAGAAAAAGAGAGAGAAAAAGAAAGAGAGAAAAAGAGAGAGAAATTTAGTTATAGAAACATTAAAAATTTTTTGAATATTTAAGAGAAGATGCTAAATTTTGGATTTTTGATCAAAAAATTCAAAATTAAGTATCTTCTTTTAAATTTTCAAGAAATATAAAATTATATATGCTGAAATAATGTATTTTTATGTGCTAAAAAAGTTTTTTTATGGCACAATATTAGAATCAATTATAAAATTTGGAGAATCAGAATTTTTTAGTATTTTTATTAATAAAATTATATAAAATATTATAATTCTCCAAATTTTACTAATTGATTCTAACATTGTGCTATAAGAAAACTTGTTAAGCACATAAAAAATTCAAAATTAAGCATCTTAAATTTTAAAAATCATAGTAGTACAAAAAAAGAGATAGCTTTATTTTTGGGTATGATTCTTGCAAAATGCAGGTATTTTGCTAAAAATAAAATATTACATGTATAAAATTGCTGTAATTTGCCAAAATGCTTTATATAACCTTTTTTAAAATTAACTTCAATTTGCTTAAACTTAAATTTGGACCTCAGACCAAATTTTCTGCAATTTGCTAAAAAAAAATATGACATATATCATAGATGTCCGGGGTCCTTTAAAACTAACCCTAACCCTAAACCCCTAACTCTAAAAAATACACCCCAAAAAAATTTAGTTTTCGAGATTTTATACTATCATTTCATTTTAATCTGGATTTTATTATGAACTGTTACAATTACTGAATATAAAAAGTCACTAATGAATCAGATTAGGGTTCTGAAGTTTGATCTGGGTTTGATCAAACCCCAAATCAAACCAAACTCAAACTATAAATTTTATAAAGTTTGAAATCAAACCCAAATTCAAATAAAAAATAATCAAATTCAAACCAAACCCAAATACTATACTAAGTTTGATTTGAGTTTGATTTGAAGTTTGCAAACTAGTTTGAGCTTGAATAACATAAATATATTTTTATATTTTAAACAAGTTATTTAATTGATAATCCACCTGCCAACTAGAGAGTGATCATAGGCGAAATGTGACGTGCTTCCATTTAAAACTTTTTTTTACTAAGTTAATAGTACTTGTCAACTAATTGAAAGTTGTAGAGCTTGTCAAGATGCATCTAATGGTGGTTAGATCATCCAAATCGGTCCAGTGGATGGCAAGATATCGTTGAAAAACGATTGGCTGACTATATAAAATCCATGACGGAGATTACATATGAAAATCACTATAGGCGAAATGTGGCGTGCTTCCATCTAAAACTTTCTTCTTACTAAGTTAACGATACATGCTTACTAATTGAAAATTGTAGAGCTCGTTGAGATGAATCTAACGGTGGTTAGATCATCCAAATCGGCTCAGTGGATGGCGAGATATCGTTGAAAAACGATTGGTCGACTATATAAAATCTCTTATGTAAACAAATGTTTGTTTACATAGAGATTTTATATAGTCAGCAAATTGTTTTCGATGATATCTCGCCATCCACTGGGCCGATTTGGATGATATAACCATTGTTAGATGCGTCTCGACGAGCTCTACAAAGTTTCAATTAGTGGGCATATATCGTTAACATAGTAAGAAAAAAAGTTTTAGATGGAAGCACGTCACATTTCGCCTATAGTGATTTTCCTATGTAATCTCTGTCACAGATTTTTATATAGTCGGCCAATCGTTTTTCAGCTATATCTTGCCATCCATTGGGCCGATTTGAATGATCTAACCACTGCTAGATGCGTCTTGACGAGCTCTACAACTTTCAATTAGTGGACATATATCATTAACTTAGTAAGAAAAAATTGTAGATGAAAGCACATCACATTTCGCCTATAGGATCACTCTTCAGTTGACAGGCAGATTATCAATTAAAATATAAAAATATATTTATATTATTCAAACTCAAACTAGTTTGCAAACTTCAAACTCAAATTCAAACCAAACTCAAATTTAACTAAAAAGTTTGCTTCAAATCAAACTCAAATATTTTTTTTAATCATAGTTTGGGTTTGAATTTGATTTCAAATCAAATCAAAACCAAGTCTGACCTAAAGTTTGATTTGGTCCGGGTTTGTAGGAACCCTAAATCAGATTAAATTTGCTAGAAGCAAGTAACGTTGTAAAACAATATTTCTTTAAAGTTTCATTAGCTATTTATTATGTAAATTATTACTTATTACTTTAAAATAGCAAGTCATAAATTTTTATAATTAACATTTAAAAAAAATATTGTTTCCAATATTACTTCTATCATAGAAAATTTAATAGGCCATTACTATTAAGGATCGACAGCCAATCAAATGGATACTTCTACCAAAAAAATTTTCACAGTTAATTAGGGTTAGGGTTTGCTATTAGGTTAGGAAGAGCCTTCTTAATACCAAAATTTCGTAAGGAAACCTTTTTTGTTAGTGCGCGATAAGCAGTTTCATAGATAAAACTATTGATTTATGGACGATTTTTTGGTTTATTTTGATTTTTTGCGGTTTCTTCATGTTACACCTGATTTCGAAATCTGATTGGCTGGCGAGCTAGTAGCAAAATTTTTTAGGGTGGTGGTTTATTTTCTTTTGGATTGTATCGTACGTACGTACGTTCGTGCGCGTTTATAGATTTTATCGGTTTATTGGATGTTTTTTATGAAGTCAAAAATTTGCCTATAGTTTCAAACGAAGTAAACGCTATGCGACAACAACAATATCTTGCAGGTCGCTTCCTTCGGACGCGCTGTCGACCATGCTGTCTGCCCAGAGATGTCTCACCTGTCAAGTTACCCAGGATCGTTTAGCTAGAATAAAAAGTTTATTTGAAGGACCTGAATATAAAGATAAATCATTAGTTAAAATTATATCTGATTTACAAGAAGAACACGAAGATCTTAAATACAAATATGAACAATTAGAAGAACTCTATAATTCGTTGGCAGCCCGTAGGAACAGATTCCAACTACGTCAAGAATCAGATAAGGTAGTATACTTTCAATATTAGTTAAACCCTTTTCCATTGGATTGACTTTTGTGAGTTCGCCCAAGTTATTTGTTTCGATGCAGTGAAAAGGTGTATCTAATGGAACAATGCGCGAAGGCGATTTCATTCGAGCTATAGCGCAGCTTCATAGACTATTAAAAAGGACGGTTGTGTGGTTTGCATGATCCCACAAAGGGGTGTACAATCTAATTATATATTTAATATAAACCCTTCCTTTGGATTGCCTTTTGTGAGTTCGCCTGAATTATTTGCTCTGATATAGTAAAGGGCTGTATCTTAAGGAACAATGCTGCGAAGGTGATTTCAGGTAAACCATGATTGGCCACAGAATTTCCTGTGAACGTCCTTCTTTGATCGGCCGTTGCTTTTTCAGTCTATTTGGTCAGCATAGTCTTATGATCCCGCAAAAGGACGCACAATCTAATGAGGATTCTTATTATAAGGCCCGATTTCGGAGAAGTCGGTTATACACCTTAATAACGAGAATCTTACGTTTCCCGTTTGCTAATGAAAATACGATTTAATGATCAATGTATTAATTTTTTATTTAATTCTCTAGAATCAAGAAAGAGGAGAGACATCAGCCATCCTATGACCAGGAGGAAACCTGTGAAGCTGGTTCCGAGTTTATAATCATACGGAACTCGATCTTCTTAAAATCGGTAATTAAAAAGGATAGGTTTTTTTTTTTTTGGTATTTTTGGTATCTGTATATTGAGTTCATTATATTACGACATTTTCAGTTGCGTCATTATACTATCACAGTAAGGGTATCTCAGAATTACTTACGGGTTTTATAAGTAACAATGACATCATCGGTGAAGTTTATTACGGTTACAACACTAGCATATATCTTTATTACCTTTCGTTGGCGGTTATTCGATATAGAGGATCAGTTCCCTATTGCATTTATGTTTTGCCGTATCCAGATTTGTAGCGTACCTTATGGTTACTTTGAAGTACCATAAAAGTACTACAAAGTTCTTAATATTCAAAGTACGGATAAAGATTCACAGTACCAATCAGGGTACTTCGCAGTAATTTAATAGTTATAATACTTTAAAGTACCTAATTATATCGATCAATATTCAAATTCGAAGCATAGTCACGTTTAATGTAACGAAGTAAAATTAAACGTGTGAAATTTTTCATAACACAAGATTAATTAACCTTTATTATTCGGCACTTTTTGACGGACATGTTAATATCTTTGAATATAATAAAATTGACCCTACAAAAATTGGACACTTGGTTTATGAAGTATTTTTTCTTATTATCGGCATTAATAGGATAGAAGTTTGGCTTCTTTTTTTCACAATTCTATTTATTTCAGAATTTTTCGTTGTTTTATCTTATGTATCCTAATATACAATGTAACTAATACCGATTGCACCAAGAGCATCTATAGCTCTGGAGGTTTTGGATTTAAGTATGAGTGGAAGGATATTAAGTTAATAGTTGCTCTTACAGCTGTTTTCATAAATTCTGGGACACCCTAAAAAAATTTGCCGATGATAATTTGTCCAAATTCGATAAGTTATTGATTTCGGGGAATAAGAATCAGATACGTAATTTATTAAGATCAGATGACTAATATATTAAAATAAGACTATATATCAATTCTATTCTTTGGCAAGGTTCATTTTCGTTCAAACGGAGTCTTTATTCATTTCTAATTATTTTTCGTCGAAGACGAAAAATTAGTTTTTAAAAACTTGTAAAACTTCAATTCCTATTTTTTGACAGGATCCATATTCGTTTAAACGAAGGCATTTATTCATTCTTAATTATTTTTCATTTTTGAAGACGAAAAATTCGGTTTTAAAAAATTAAATAAATTTCGATTCCAATTCTTTGGCAAGATCCATTTCGTTCAAAAATATTATAGTTATATAAAAATATTATGGTTTCATAAGTATTATAAATTAATAAAAGAAGAGTCATTTAGTTGATGGGATTTTTTTTCAAGCATTAATATGCCCTGAATTTTTTGACGATCTGAAAATTAAGGATCGATACAAAATTGGATGATCCAAGTTTACAATATGTTTAAATTATTTATTTAAACCAAGCATTGTATTTACTCATAATTTCAAGACTTTCGAATTCAAAATTGAGTACATTACAGTATTAAACATAAACTATTACTAGTACTTTACGGTACTATAAAATATATGTTCGGTACTTTATAGTACCATCGGATATTTGTAGCATGGAACGGATACTCTATATATATATATTCAGTCTATAAGTCATTGTTTGAGAACATCTTAGCGATCTAATTGATCGGAAATGACATCATTGTTAGCAGGATTTATGGCTTAGATAAGATGATACATGCCTACATACATACGTGTTTTAAAATTTAACTATTGTATTCTACTGCAGAATACACTTTAAATTAAAGTCCTCCGCTTCGCTCCGGACAATTACTTTTTATGCTTACTGATTAATTAATGTATAAAATGAAATGCTTGTATGGCAAATAACATTATAATACATTATTGTGTTATTGCGGCATTACGGCATTGCGACGTTACGGCGTTACGGCATAGAATTTTACGGCAATTACCACTGGTAAAATGACGAATCCACAAATAGATTATAAATTTCTGGGGGTTTTTTTATATAAATTCGATATTCATTTCAAAAAAGGAATATATACCAGTTTTTTACCATTATCGCTTTTATTTTTTCACGAAAGAGCAAAAAGTAACTTTGAATTTGCATTGAATGAACTAATGTTCTGACCTTTGTTACCCTGATTTATATTACTGAAATCATTAATTTATAAATTCTCATTATGTAATTTTATTAGATTTTTATTTTTGTATTAAAAGTACTGTAAGTTATATACAAATAAATAAATAGAATAATAAAAAATGAAATAAAGACCCTCTAAAGAAAAATTGTTATTGCATTAATTAATAATATTAATTAACCATTTTTAGAATACAAGTATTCCGCACCTAAATTTCAGTTACCTTCCTAATTTACACTTTATTAAACTAGATTACACTGTAAAGAGTTGTCAGATCTATATTTTTCCGAGAATAGAAAGCCAGTACGAGTATATTTTTTACACAAAAAAGTGTACTATTATTGATTAATCATATTTCCGACTTACGAAGCCTTGATTTGTATTTCAAATACTAGTAGCAATTTTGAATTGCCATTCGAATCATACCATTTAGCATAACAAAATTTTAAATTTATCTATATTACTCAAGAAAAATAGCTTATCGTTCAATCTGCCTAAAAAACTAATTACAGTATATAAAAAAAATGGATACCACTTCTCAATTCTATTTTATGTACTGTACAATTAATCTTCTACGGAAAATTGATCATCCTGATTAGATTTTCCTTGGACGCCATAAAATATAATTTAAGTCCGGTAAGCTTTCTTTTGTCAGATCTTAAATAGTTTGATCAGTTAGAAATCTACTGATTCATATAAAATGTTTGTTATAATAAGATCTAGTCAATAAATCTGCTTTAAAATAAAAAATAAAAAATTTTAAATCTTGATCAAGATATTATCATAAGTTGATTAATTGAGAATAGTTGTTCTTGCTATTATAATATGTTAATTATGTGAGATAATTTCCACAAAATTAATTACTTTGATTAATTACTATGCTCACAAATGCTTTCAAATAATTTAATTACTTCTCTTATTTAAGTTACTTTTTTTATAATTATCTTACTACTTTTTTTGCTATATTAGATTATCATATTGAATTACTGTATCAAATAACTTTTTTTTATTTTATTTAAATGAGTAATACTAAAAAAAAAAAAAAACCTATCATAAGACTTTCAATTCTATTTTGTGTACAATTAGTCTTCAATATAAAATTGATCATTCAACAGTATATAACCAAAACCAAGGGTCTGTATAATTCCGCAATTTGATTAGTTTTACCTGGCAGACATGTTCCGAACATAGTAGTAAAAATTAGTGGGACATTGTCTGTGTACAATATCATGTCAGGACATTAAAATTGGCGGGACAATGTCTGTGTACAACACTGCCTGTGTGTACACACTAGTGTACAAATAGAAATTCTCAAATATTAGATTTTATAACTATTTTTTAAAAAGTACAGTATGGGACAGCAAAAAAAAACAATCTTTTTATCCAAATTTACAATTATTTAAACAATTTTGATATAAAAAGAATTTAATTGGTTATAAAAAGGTTAAATTTTGATATAAAAAAATTTAATTGGTAAAAATTTGACATAAAAAAATTTAATTGGTTAAAAAAAATATATAAATAATTTTTTTTTTATATAGTAAATGCCAAATTTTCAAATACCTGATACATATAAACTTTAAACTCTTATAACTTCTTAAAAATTATAATAAAAAAATCTATTCTAACAGAATTGTAGTTTAGACAAATATAACAAATCTGTAGACAGATTTTTGTTAAAATTATTTGTTGTAAAGTTATACCGATTTTTATATTTTATATATAAAAATTGGATGTTTTTTGCTTTCCTGTACTGTATAATTTTTAAAATAATGTTTATTTACTATTTTGAAAATTTTATAGTATATAAAAATAGCTTTATTGCAGTAAATAGCTTTATTAACTCTAGACAATCAATATTTTTTTAAAAAGCTACAATCGCCTAATAAATATCAATTCCCATACTGAAATACTGAAAATTATATAAGCTTGGTGCTGGAAAAAGAAATAAAATTAATATAATATATATAAAAAAATAATTATCTTACTATTCATTCCTGAATTAATCAATTTCCATTGACGAATCTGGTCTCCTTTCAGCCTATTAAAATTGATATCAATTACAAATTTATTCACCAATTCATTGATTTAACTATTGATTTTGAACGCACCTCATCACAATCTTGGTCATTTGAGGTAGTAGCCTAAACCAAAAAGTTAAAAGCCGGATTGATAACTATAAGAAAAAATACGCATTTCGTGTCTATAAGAAGTTAATACAAACCTTCGATGTGTCATTATCCAACTCTTCAATTTTTATTTTGAAGTCTCGTGACGTGGTTGTTGTAATGTAATGCATTAAATCGGTCTTTATATATTTTTATGAAAACAATTAAAAAAAACATATTTTCAAATAATTACGCATTATATAACTTTACCTTCGATTTCTTTGACAATTGCATAGTGTAACGTTCGAATTGTTCCAAAATAAAAATCAATACTGGTATTATTTTGGATTCCTTAGTAATTCTAGCCTATAATAACAATAGTGTCACAATCGAAATAAGTTTGGTACATTGTTATATTATTACGTATAAGGTTAATTCGCACCAATGATTTAGTACCTTTTGTGTTAATGGCTTGGTTTTTGACTTTCCTTTTTTACTTGTTAGACTATGAACGCTATTTTTGACTTGACCAAATGCCGTAAGAAAGTTATATAAATTATTAGTCAATTCGCCTCCAGCTAACTTAATTACGTCAGTGAATTGAGATTGAATTTCGCCTGCTTCAGTAATTTTCTGTCGAAAAAACGTAAATAAAAAATAATAAATAATAAATAAATTAAAAAAACATATTGATACGATTCACTAACTTACATATCGGGTTAATGCCACTAAAACTTTATAGGCCTTCTGTAAACACTTGAGCAAATTTTCCGAGGTGGTGGATTGGAGACACGTTTTCTCGAGGTGTAACAAAGAATTCATAAGTTTTATCAATCTCAAGCAAATTTCTTGCTCGACTTCTTCCAATTCAGGTGTTTCATCAGAATCATTACCTAAATGGTTAAATAAATGGCAAGAAATATTAAGTCAATTGTTAAACATGACAATGAATTCAATAATTTGATAACTTAAAGAACACACATTACCGGAACCACACAATGTTCTTAACTTAGTCAAATACCATTCCATTTCATCATAAATTGCATTTAAAAATTCTAACAAAATACCACATACTGTTGCGCTTGTCCGAGCATTGACAATCATATATTTATGTAATTGCGTTTCGTTTGACTCGGGTCGACCAGTAAGGGGACCTAACACAACATACATATTGTGTGACATTTCTACAACAGTGTCGAAATCTGCTATATCCCGTTCCAACTTAAGCAAAAGATTGACAATAATTTTAGCAAGTCCTGTATCCTCAATGGCACGTTCTTTACAAAGTGTATTAAGCCATGCGATCAATTGTTCAATGTGTCCTTGAGATTCAGAACCACTATCTTTGATCTTGTTCCTATAATATGTTGACAATAGTGATATCGTTTTACATAACCACAATGCCTCATTAATTTGTGGAGTACGTTCACTTAATGACGAAACTATAAGGCGCTAATATATAGATAAGAAATTATTTAGTAAAGATCAAGATTTCAGTATGTAATTCAATGAAGTAAACTTACCTCAAATTCTTGAATATACACATTAAGCCAATCATCCAAATTATCAGGATGGTTTTCATTTAATTCCTCTGATTGATAAGACAAATCTAAGAAATCTTTTAATTTATCTGGCCAGCTTGTTGATACAGCTTGACATAGGAGCATAAGACTTTCTAAGGCAACGGAAAGACTTGACCTTCCCTATTATTATGATATTTGTTAACATATATTTGATAATGAAAAATAATGATTAATCGTATTACCTTATCTTTTTTTGAATCATCACTTTGAAAAGTATTTGCACAACATTTATCGTCTTTGATGAATTTGCTCATTATGACGCGAGCCAAGTATGTGCAATACTCAAATTTCGCATGATCATCCGGATCAAAAGATGACCTCTTACAGGATATAATTAATGTTGATTTAACGTTATTATCTCTTATAACCTCAAAGGGATAAAATGAAAAAAAAGGTATACATACTTGTGATATTGTATTATATGCTACTGTAATTATATATTTCATAAATTCTGGATCCGTTCTTAACAGTGCTGTTGCATGACTTAAATCATCGCTAAATATGAAATTCATTAGTTCAGCTATGCATTTGAAGCTTAGAATCGTACTTTCAGGCATTGCGGTCAATATTTTGCGTCCTATATGTAAAATAAACATATTAAATGTCTTTAAAGGGCATAATTTGTAATAAGTATTAAATACACATTATTACCTCGAACATTAACAGATTTTTCCTTTAAGACTTCATACAAAATCATGAACTTTTTGAATAATGTTAGGATTTTTTGCGATGAATCAAGAGTATGTTCTTCGGAGAAGAAGACATATTCGATTGCAGCCTATGGTCATAAAAATAAATGTAAGAATGTAAGATCATTAACTTTATAGAATGAATAACCAAAAAGAAAACCTACTTCATAACAACCAAGCAAAATGTTTGCTGATAAATTATTTCGCATCCCCTCATTACTAGACATTTTAAAATCAGAAGCCGGATCAATGGAGAATTCCGTCATATCGGCTTTGATCAGCCTCTCGATCAGAAGCTGAAGAAAGTCTTTACATTTTTGGAGTTGACCTTTGTCGTAATCATTATTATCTAAATCAAAAATTTAACTATTAAAGACAATATCCTTAATTGCCTATTAAGATTACAAAAAAAAGATATACCCTTTTCAGCATCATTGGAAGACGTGATCGATTTGCTTATACAAGAAAATAAATATGGAAGAGGTTCAGTAATAAAGGTTGAGCCATCTACACTATTGAGACAAGATTCTAGAAGTATTGTCGCGTGAATTGAAGTTTCTAATTCAAAGTATTGTTGGAACTGGATATAAAATTAATAATTAGTTAACTAGGTCTTAACATAAATTACACAAATTTATATATAGAGGAAAACTTGCGTGAGGAAATAAGATATCGAAAACAATAGGTTTTATATTTTGCTCTGTATCCATTAAATCAATCAATCCTTGATACAATGATAGTCGTATTTGGGGTTGTTGACTGAAACATCTACGTAATATTCCTAGGATAAAAAATAACGAAATCTAATTACAACTTGATTATATCAAGCTAATTTGCATAATTACAGATCGTAAATAAATATCGAATTATTACTTAATATTTCAAAGAAGAGTGAATTTTGATCTTGTCTGCTCAAAGATTTGGAAGAGCCTATTGGCATTTGTGACATTGACTGCACATCAGAACCTCTAATTGTGGTAATTCTCAACAATTGCAAATATCCGGCCAACGCATTTTGCCGCCCATCCATATCCCTGTGCAAATTTAAAAGATTTTTAATAAAAAAATAAATTTAAACTACAAAATATTAGATTGTTTATTACTTAGTCGACATCCCCTTCCGCAAAACTAACATGAGCCCATCACGAAATGATTTATTTACAAGTATGATGGGTTGTATAGCTTTGAGAAATATTTCAGCAATACTAGTGGGTAGAAATGTCAAATAATCTAGAGTCCCTTTTATCTAAAATGAAATATTTGTGAGTTAATTTGAATTTATTAAATAGTAAATTATGTGAAAATTTAAATACTTTTGTGAGATGATTATGTAATGAATGCGGTGTTTCTTTTACAATCAACTTTAGTAAATTCAAAAAGTAACCAGCGCTTGGTGCCTTTGAAATAACTCGGATAAGAATCTGTTCAAGTACTTCGGCACGAACCATCTCGTGGATCTGAAAAAATTACGTGCATTAATATAATAATGCACCAAAGTATGCATAATTACAGCATTTTTGGCTACTACCTTGAACATTTCGAATAAAATGGTCGTGCCCAAATCACCCGCCATTTCATTTGAAGTTGTTGGTGGTCCATTTAACATTTTGAAAGTTTCTTGAATAGAAAAAATTTGTAATCTTAAATTTATAAAATTTATATGATCTAAAGTTTGATATTGAATTTTGTACTCACCAACACTTTTACTAAATGGACATGATGAAACAGCAGAATCTAATATAAATACTCCGAGCTGTACTAAACTTTGCGTAACTTGATCCCAGCCAAAAGAAGTCTTTCGAATTATCTTGCGGAATATCTCTGATATTGGCGCTGATGAGATAATTCTAGAACTATCAACATCTTGAAATATTAAAGTAACAGAAATAGTATAGAGTTAATAAATATGCTATTTTTATGCTAAGAAACAATTGCTTCAACATACGAGATATCCATTTCGCTTTTTCAAGTTTTTCACGATCTTTGAACGCAGACATTATAGAAGATTTAAGAAAGTCAAGGGTCTAAGAATTTCAAGGCAAATCAGTAGTAAGTATTCATTGTAGTTGTAATATTTCTTTAAGATTTTTCGTACCTGATCTTTAAATCTAAGTATCCTTGCTATCGATAATAAGCAGGATATGTTGAAAGGAGTAAATAAAGCAGTTTTACTCATTTTCACATATTTCATGAATTCGTTTCCTAATTCCTATTTTGATAGAACAAAGTTCAAACGTTATTATATTAAACTCATTAATAATGTGATATGATATTGTATTTATACCTGATCTTGAGTGATAGCGAAACAAATGTGAATTATTACAGTCCCTTCCATATGACTAAGTTGTGCAAAAGATAACGAATTACTGGAAACATCACGTTCATCCGAACTAAAATAATAAAGTTTCGTTATAACTTGGAAATTTGTACCCTTTTTTTTTTTGAAAAAAAATATGAAAAATATACAGACTTTTGTTCTTGATCTTCAGTAACCTCTTCATCAAGGCTATTAAAATGTTCAGATATACCTCGTAAAATAAGTCGCTTATGACCCTATTAAATATATTGACAAGGCATTTAAAGCACTTTTTCCAAAAAAATATTGAGAAACTAAAAACTAAAATACCTTTCGTGAAAGTAAAAGCAATTGGTATATCAATGGTGGTATGCCATCCATATCGATTGAATTGAATTGTCTTTTAAACAATGTTAGTATCTCACGAATTGATTATGATATGTGCATATTACGAAAAGATTGAGAAATACCTCAGAATTTTTTCCACAATAAATTGCAGCTATCATAATATATAACCAAATATTAACAAAATAATTTATATATCAAACTATAAATTTGTTCCATTTACAAACCTGGTCATTTGTCATTAATACGTCACGAAACTCCCCAATTAAGCTTAAAACATTGCTCACATGCCACTTATACGAGCATATTTTATTTAATACATAATCTTTATAATCCGGACCGGATATAAGAGCACCAGCAGATGACTTATCTGAAGGTAACTCAATATCATCAGATATAATATCGAAAGTAGACAAAAACATTGGTAGAAATGCAAACAATTTGCCATGTATTGGTTTAACTCGCTGCATTGTATGGATAATACATGTCGTACCCTCCACAAATGCTTTTACTATAATCAATGAAATATTTGATCCCACCACTACCTTTAAATTTTCCAATAAAAAACATTTGAGGATAAGTATGTATATAAAAAAAAAAAAAAAAAAAATACATATATATATATATATATATTGTATTAACTTTTTTTAATATGCTTACTTCATTAATACATAATTCTACCAGATCTGACATTATTTTGTCAAATTGCGAGGAAGTATCGTTTCCTTTTTCGCTTAACCTTTAACAAGAGTCATGTGATTATTTATTTAATAAATATTTCCATTGGAGAATTAATTTTACAAACCATTTAACAATTTCTAACATAATTGTGACGCGTCTTCGAACCCTTAATTCTTGCTTTTCTGTATCTTGTTTATCTGGGGCATCTATAGATCCTACACGAGAATATAATAAAATATAAAAATTTTTTGTTTATACTATTTGATCATGAATAGATAAATTATACCTTTAAACAGGGCACGTATCACTGCAAAACATCCTTTATGTTCATCAAAGAATTTTACATCATCCTTTAAATAAGATTTTACTAAATTTGCTATCTATTAATTAAATGTATTAATTAAATGGATTAATTAACGTATGATGAAAACAGCCGCGTCCATTCGAAAAGAATGAACTAGAAAAGAATACCTGTTTGATATCAACGGTATCAAGATAGGAAATAAGATTATCGATTTCATTTTTAAAACTTAGGTTTAAGATTTTTTTATCCATTGTGAATGAATGCTTAAAATTTGACGCGTAAAATCTGAACCATTTATTTATCTGTTATTTGGATAATGATTGGCTTAAGTCTCGTAAAAAATTTGACAAATTTTTCTGTTGTGTAACTTACATAATTTTTAGCTACAGTTAGTGTTCCGCATGATTCGGACCGGGCGGGTATTTTTAAAGATCCGTACCCGGTCCGAACACCGATTCGGATCTAAATTTAGGGTCCGAACTCGTATCACTTAGATCCGGGTCCGACCCGGAATCGTGACATTTAAAAAATTTATAGATACAAAGTTGTTTAAATAACTAAGACCAAGTGCCTCAAAAAAAAAAAAAAAAAA
>QKWP01001327.1:31538-45551 GCA_003550325.1 Gigaspora rosea | reverse complement strand
ATAGAAGATCTAATTTATAAACAAAGATCTGATCTGATCTTGTAATACAGAATTTGTAGATTAACTTCGATACATAATACAAAATTTTGAACTATTTCGAAAATATAGTCCAATGCGTCTTGGCATGACCCAGGTTATATATCCTGATCCAGCTGATCCAGCCAGTTCTAAAATATTTCGAATTATTTCGATTACAAAATATTTCGAAAAATATTTCAAATCCACTTTCGAAATATTTCGAAATTATTTTCAAAATATTTCAAAAGTAAAATATTTCAAAATATATTTCGAAATATTTCGAAATATATTGTGATATGCGAAATCTTTCGAAAGATTTTGCAGTAACACAAGATCTTTCGAAAGATTTCGGTACTATAAATTTGCTGATGTATTTAACCTAAAAATAGCTAATATATAATTTTTTTAAAGAATATTACTAACTATAACCAGTGGTAACTATCACTACCCTTTAGTATAACCAAAAAATTTTAATTTATTTTAATAACTAATTATACGATGCAATCATTATGCAATTAATCATATCATAAACACTGCATACTTTTTTATATCATTTTATGTAATATGACTATAATATACATTTATTAAAAATTTCAATGAAACAAATACATCACACTTTGATTACACTCAGCAACACCTACAAGGGTAAGGGGCGTGTTAAATATTAGCTGAGATCAATTTACTATAGAGCTGCCCCTCTCCCCCCATCTAAAATATTCTACAGCACGCTCGGTTCGGTCAATCAGATAACACTTTCAGTTACACAAATACCTTTAAAAGTTTTATTATCGAATACATAAAAATATATTCGATATAGATAGATGGGTTTACTGCTAATATAATAAAACAAAATACTTAAAGATGTGACATACTGTAAAGCAAATTAGTGCTACAACCAAATTTTATATCATAGAATTATTTAAAATTCCATTTGTTAAAGTACGCTACTGAGCATTTCCGTAGAGAGTTATAAAAATCAAAAAAAAAAAATTCCATTTGGGTTCATTTCATGGACACTTATATGTCGAATATCATTCTTTTATTATATCTAAAAAACAATTTATACAACAAATCAATAGTAAATAAATTGTTATATTTAATCATGAAACCACAAGATTTTAATTCATTACAATATCCAATTTCCTCGAATATATATTCGTCCCTAAATATTGATAAAAAAAGATAAAATTAAAAAGATCATTTACCATATTTTGTAAATAGTGCGATTAATGAATAATCAAAATAGACAACAAACCTGTGTCAAGTCATTCGTTTTCCTCACACACGTATACAAAGGCATAGTATAGTATAAAAAAATCATAAGTACTTGAAATAAACCAGTATAAAGACAAATAAGAAATAAATACCTCCCTTAATCATTAATATTCGATATTTATGATCACCTTATATGAAATGCAACAGTATTTTGCTACTCCGAAATTTAATAAAAAATCTATCTACAAAAATCCAAAAACGCAATATTATCATTTTACAAATGCATTTGGATACCATTGAATGATCAAAGCAGAAAATCCGTCATATCCGAAAAAAAATTTGTGCACAGAAGCTACAGAAGCATGGAAACTTGTTAAAAGAAACACAAAATATGAAATTGATGATAAGATTAAAGAATATCTTTCCACACCTATTCCCATACAATCTTATGTCTCTTAACCGTTTTGTAATTCAAATCAAGCATCGACATTAGTCCACGAAACACAGTTAATATCTATGCCATCTATTACGATTGTTGTAGATGAAATGGTCTCTAAAAATGCAGCAGCACAAAAATGAGCACTTTCTATAAAAAAAGAAAATGCCGAAAAATTGGTTAAATTGCAAGTGACCTATAAAGTAGTCAGAGACCTTTAGCTAAAAAATGATATATTACGTCAAATTCTTGAGGTAAAGCAGATAATTGATGAGGAAACAAAAAAAATTAGTATTTTAAAACGTAATGCGGCCTATCAAGCAAAATCAAATGCAAAAAAATTAAAAAGACTTTATAAAAATCAGAAAGTTGTCGTATACAATAGTCCCGGTTGACTATCTCTACTTTTCGATTATCCAGATCTTCATGAGTATATACACGATTGTATTGGTTTTGGAAAGGCAGATAGTAAACGAAGGCATAAAGTTATTAAAGTACAGATAATTAATAATCTTCGTTTAGCACTAGAAGATAAATATAATGAATATCTTTCAAGAACTACACTTAATAATTACCTTTTACCACAAAACTCCTCAAGTATTGCTACAAAAGCACACCACTATTCCGCCTTAGTAGCCATTGCAAGTGTTTCTAGAACAGAAAAAAAAGAACATATCGATGAGCACTATTGCCTTGCTTTGATTAAAGGTATTAAACAATTTGCTACAATGTTTTCTCATTATTCTGTTGTCATCTCGCAGGACGACAAAGCAAAGGTTCCACTTGGAATCCTTGCTGTTGGCAAAACCTTTCAAACAATGCAAACTATTAATGAAAATGTCACACTTGCTGATCATGATTTCCCTATAGGAGCTCATCAAAAATTAATTCCCTCGGTATATCTTGCCATTGACCCTTCAGATTTAAAGATTCACTTCGTAAAGACCAGTTGGCTGTTTTTATTCGCCCCAGTATAATGTTAGCACCCGTTCTAACACGCATATGGCAGATTTAATTACACTTACCAACCAAGAATCCTTTAATCATATTTTTGAAAACAATGGCCAAATTAAACCAATCTGGGTTCTCCTTGTCGATGGGGGCCTGACAAAAATCCTAGATACTTGAAGAACATTTGTAAATATAGTAGATTGTTTCAATTTCTTGATCTCGACTACCTTACAGTAAGAACCCATGCTTCTGGTCAATCAGCTTATAACCCGGTTGAACGGGCTATGTCCACACTCTCTGGAAAGCTTGCTGGTATAATGTTACCAATAGATACCTTTGGTTCTCACTTGGATAGTCAGGGTAAAGTTATTAATCAAGAGCTTGCCAAAAAAAACTTTCGTCATGCTGGAGAAACCTTGTGTACACTCTGGAGCTGAGATTTAATTTTTGGAAAGAATGTTATGACCCAGTATGTTGAAGATAATCTTCCACCATTTCAAATAGAAGATAACGAAAAAGAGTCGAAAACTTTTTGGAAATAGTTGGAAAAGCATACACAAATTTGTAATACAGTCTCGATATTTGAAAATATGATGACCTGGCCTGTTGTTATCCTAAAAGGCATGAAGAATCTGCTGCTTTTCTTGCACCAGTTTCAAAGGGCCGAGATGGACATTTTCTTAATCCCATTCATATTTTATAGTATGCTGATATATTAAAATTACCAGCCTACAATGCTCATTGTCCATCTATCCCACCTGAAATGCATCAACGTTTCTGCTGCACTGTATGTGGAAAATATTTCCCTATGCTCAGAATGGTTACAACTCATAAAAAATCTAAGCATGCGAAACAAAAAAAACATAAAGAAAGCATACATACCATACTTTCAAATTCACTTGATGATTTTAGCTTGAATTTGATTTCAGCTGCACCAGAAATTAACAATCGTGGTAGTGTCTCGGACGGTGAATAGTAGAATTGAGGCCTGCATATATAAAAAGAAAAAAAAATCAAAAAGACATAAAGTATAAAAGAAACTATTCTATAGTTTTGCGTTTTTGTTATTTTGTATGTTAAACATATATTTCGAATTATGCAACTTAACTGAAATAAAATGGCCAAACATTTGAAAAACGTTATTTGCTTGTGGTATGTCTGGCATTACGTCATTTTAGCCAATCACATTAATTACAATATAATCACGTGATAAATGCCGTAATGAAAATTTGATTATATATTTGGCCGAAATTATGAATTAATGTCGGCCTAAATTAAACCTGAGATTTAAACCTGAGATATTTATATACCCCCCTACCCTATAATATTAGCTGATATTTGACATCTCCCTAAGCGAAGCAGACTCTATAGTCGCTCGCTATGGCTATCACCTTCGTGTTGCTCCATTTTTCTAGATCCCTAGCATGAACAACTATATCCAAACCCTTACCTTAACCCTAACTAAGTCCTAATAGCTAGTGAGAAAAATCGAATAGTACCAATTTCATTTCATTTGAATTACTAGATTAGAAATTATTGGCAAAATACTATTAGTTCTATTTTTCTTATAAAATTACTATAAAACTAATAGTTTTTTTTGCAAATATTTGTTGATTTAGTACCTAAATAAAATAAATTTGGTACTATTTGATTCCTATCACTGAGATGAATCAATTTATTTATTTATTTTTTTGAACTTGACGATCATGCTTCAATGCTTTATTGATGATAATTTCCAAAAGAAAATTTTTTACATCCACAATATAGTGTTTAAATTGAAGAGTGGCTCACCCGGTTACTATAAAGTACCTAAATACTTGAGTACCTATGTGTAACCTGCCAAGGGTAATTTAGCCTCATCAGATTGAATCAATCTATCTCAGACCGGTTTGCCCCAAATCACCAACCTGACTTACCAGTCTGTCATGACTGTTTTCTTTCCCAACCTTCTTCTTCTAACCTCCTAAGTAGAAGAACTACCAACAAAAATAGAAAGAAAAGTAAAAAGGATAAAAAAATAGGAAATACTAAACTAACAAAAAGAAAAAAAAAAACAGGACAAGAAATAAAAGGGAAAGAGATAGATGAGAAAACATATAAAAACAGAGAAAAAGGGAAAAAGGCTAAAAAAAAGACGGCCATGATGACACTATTTTTGCTTGTGTTAGACTTTAAAAATTATATAGAGTTGTATAGAATAAATTTAATCTAATGCTATAAGGTAAGTGTGGGTATTGTGGCGAATGTGGGTATTGTGGCGAATAGTTCTTTATTTGATATATTACATGATTTATCAGGTAGAATGAAATAATTTTTATACCATTCAATTTGTCATACTAAGACGAGTCGAATAATATAAAATTCACACGGGCTTAATTATGGAATACAAATGGTATTTGTGTGGCGAATTATTTAATAATATTAAAATTTAAGGTTTTTTTCGACAAATTTAGCATGCCCACATCCGATACCATGTTTTATATTCTAGATTCGTACTAATTTGTTAACAGTACCACATAATAGGGTCACGCACATTGGGCCCGGGCAGTTATTTCCAAATAAGGAAATTAGTTCCAATGTTGCACTCCCATTTATCCACGGATTTGTCGCGTTAAAAAAAAAAACTCTAAAACTCTCGCTCATTTATTTAACTTTAGGATATTTATTTTTTTCCAAATGTATTCGTTCTTTTCATTCTTGTAATAAAGCGGGTTTATTTTAGTTATTTTATTTTCTTTTTTATTAAAGACTTTGCATAACAACAGTACATAAAAACGTTTGATTAAATAAATATTAAAGACATACTACCGGTATAGAGATTATAAAATCATACTATTAAGGATTATAAACTCAATGGGGGAAAAAAAAAATTATTAGCTAAAACAAAAAACGCTCTGAAAAGCAAATCCAAAATCAATAAAAAAAGAACTGACCCAAAAATAAAGTTGCCTGAAAAAGCCTGATGTGAAGCTATTGAAGCCGCTCTAAAAGAACTAGCTAGTCCTGAACATCCTAGCATAAATGCAACTGCTTTAAAGTTTGGAGTTCCAGAAACAACGCTTAGACGTGCAAAAAAAAATGGTTACAATAACCGTCGTGGCCCTGCAACAATTCTAACTAAACATAAGGAGGAACAACTTGTAGGTTATTGCAAAAACATGCAAAGGTTAGGCTTTGGTTTAACGAAACCAGGTGTGAATCATTGTGTAATGGAGATCGTACACAGTGATCATCGACCTCATCCATTTGGTGACAAAGGACCAGGTAGAGCATAGTGGTCCCGTTTTATGAAAGATCATCCTGACTTATCTTTTCGAATGCCTCAAGCTTTATCTGAAGCGCGTGCTCAACGAGCAAATTCAGTAATAGTAAAAGATCATTTTGAAAAATTACAAAAGATAATTCAAGATCATTTACTTACTGCGGAACGTATTTGGAATATGGATGAGACTGGTTTTGTTATTTCTCCAAAAATTCAAAAAGTTTTCGCCATAAAGGGTGATCGTCAAGTACATAAGGTTTCACATGGAAATGCACACGATCATATTTCTGTTGCTCCAACAATCTCAGCTGCGGGTAATTATATCCCTCCATTAATCATTTATAAAGGTATTCGCGCAATTCCTGGTTTATTGGCCGGAGCTCCACCTGGAACTGTAATGGGCTTCACCAATACTGGGTATATGCGAGATGACCTTTTCCAAATGTACATCGAGCATTTCATTAATTTGATTTCACCTGTCCGACCGGTCCTATTAATGCTTGATGGCCATAAAAGTCATATAAATTATACAAGTGTTAAATTTTGTTATGATAATGGAGTTTTACTTTATGCGCTTCCGCCCCATACAACACATGTGCTTCAACCATCTGAAATCCCTTTCGCCAAACTCAAAAAAGAATATAGTAATGGTTGTGATAAGCTTCACAATACTAAAGGGAAGGTAGTGACCAAATATACATTTGCTAGCATTCTTGGGCCAGCATTTATTAAAACGTATACCTCCGAAGCAATTACCAATTCCTTTCGAATTACAGGGATTTGGCCTTTTAATCCCAATGCAATTAGTTCGGATCGTCTTGACCCATCACTATTAACTGAATGACCTGACCTATTACCTTTGTCTCAACCCATTCAACAAACCGAGGAAGAATTATCAACATCAACAATTATTTCCTCTTCTCAACCAATTAATAAATACTCTACTCGAGCAGGCACTGCCAAAGAAATAGACTTACTAAAAAAAGATGTTAAGTCTCTCTCGAAGAGGTTAAAACATTAAAAGAAGAACAAGAGTTATTAAAAAAAATTATACAGAAGTAAAGGAAAAACTAGAAACATATAAAAATCCTGGTACCTGTCCACTAAAAATAGTACTCAAATATCCCGCTCTCCGAATTCAACAAACTACAGAACCGAATGCTGATAGAAATGTCGAATCTCAGTCTCAACCTTCAAAAAGAAGGAAAACATTACCATTTGCTCGTCTTCTTACCCATGATGCCTCTATATGGGAATTGGAAGAGGCAGAAGAGTTGGCCAAAAGTAAAGCTGAAAGCATTAAACAGAAAAAAGAGGCCGCTGCTCAAAGACGAGTAGAATGTGAGTTAGAAAGAGCACAAAAAAAAATTGAAACTGTACGTAAAAAAGAGGAACGAATGTTAAAGAATAAGAGTAAATCAAAGTAATAGTTCTATACCATAGTAAAATTCAGGTAATAGTTATTTTTGATAAATACTATTACGGTATTAGTTGTAAGCATAGGTAGGTAAAGTACGGCAGTAATAAAGAGTGTATAAAATTATAAAGTAAGATTAGATTATCGATCGATTATCGATCTTCGATTCGCCACATTACCTTTGCTAAATTAAAAATCGTGCCCACTTGAGGAACCCAAGAATAAGCAATATAAATACCCGTTTTTTTTTGTTTTTTCTCAGAGCGGGTTAGAATTTATAATAATTAGTTAAAATTTATAAAAAAGTTGGTTTTTAAAACAAACTTTTACTAATATGAACTGTTAACTACGCTACAATACCCACATTTACCTTATGTATTCTAGAAAATGGAAAAGAAAAAAGAAAAAACATCGAATATCTAGAAATTTTTACACGTGATCTCTCTAATCTTTATTATACCAGTCATTGTTTATTTGATAAGCATTAACCCAAATAGCTTCGTGTAAAATTCCATTTCAGTAGACAAATCCTGATTTGGAAGGAGTAAATATTGCCAATTTTTTGGAGAGGGTACACTGAATTGTCCACTTTTTGTAAAATTTCGAAATGTTCAAAGCGGCACCAGAAAAAGAGTACCAAAATAAAAGAGTTGTAAGAGTTATACTGTACAGAATAACATATCTAACCAGGTATCTACTTCTATTTTCATATCCATAGCTCTTGACAAAGCTTCAGAGTTTCTTTGCTACATCTTTGCTCAATAGCACCTAAGCTTTTCAAAGTGCCTCGCTTATAAGTCTACTGTTCTTTTTTATTTCTATTTCAGTTGCAGAACATATAGTGAATGGACTTTGTACCTGATAGCAGCTTTGGTAGAGTTTTGTTGTATATAAATATGGGGTCTTTGCCTTGAAAATGACCTTATGGGGCTATGTAAATCTTATGGATAAAAATTAAAGTTTCTATTTACCCAGTAATCCAATTTAAATAAACTTTTTTTATTTTGTAAAACTCACTAAGCTCTACAATATAAAAAAATGTTTATTTGAATTGGATTACTAGATGGCTAGAAATTTTAATTTTTATCCATAAGATCTACATAGCCCCGTAAGGTCATTTTCAAGGCAAAGACCCCATATGTTAACTGCATAGTTTTCGTAGATTTGAGTTCTTGGAAAATTTGGTACAAGGGATCGTCAAAAAGAGTTTGTTTTAGTTTCTTTGACTGAGATGAATCAATTGGTACCAAAATTATATAAATTGGATTACTATATTACATAATATCCAAGTTTTTGTAAAATATTATATATAAATATACAGATTTTAACAATTTTTTTATATAGTCTGGAGGGGCTAAGAGCTACTATATAGGAGTATATAATGTTATTTATGGATACCCCATATCAATTTGAAGAATTTTACAAAAGTGTCACCAAAATTCTGGATCATATGTATCAAATCTAGGTTAGTATTTAGTCCTAGATATTAGCAAATTCTATAGCAAACTTATTAGCTAGGTATTTTTTACTTAATAAATGAATATGATTTTATTAGTAATATTTTTTATGATCTTGAAGCAAAATTGATTAATTCTAAGAACAATTTTAGAATGATTTTATTAAAAATCATCCAGGTTATACGATTTCATATTGATCAATGAAAGATCGATTTAATTTAAAATTTATTATACTGGTACATAATCATACGTATATATGTATTTAGTACCGTATAATCAAAACCCTCTCCCAAAACTCAACATAATGAAACTGACCCTAACCCTAACCTTTAGATCTCATAATTATTTTAGGCCTCATGATTATTAGATTAAAATAGGTTATTTTATTAAGTTACCTATGTTGCGCAAAATACATTTGAATCATCAATGTGCAACAAAATTTCAAAAATACATCTCTAATCTATGGTAAAATCAATAACCAATAACACAGAAAACTACGGTGAAATCACAAGAACCAACGACATAGAAAGTCACAGCAAAATCACAAGCATAAATGATACCAAAAACCAAAACGTTGAAAACCAATGCGAAATCACAAGCACCAACAACGAAAAGAGCTCCACCACAAGCACCAACAACGAAAAGAGCTACGAAGAAACCACAAGCACCAAACTACGGCGAAATCACAAGCACCAACAGGACCCCGAAGAACTCTGACACAACTCAGATCTGAGTTTGTATAATTTTAGCAGTATTTTAGTCAAATAGATGTATAAAATAAAGCAAAATCTGAAATTTTACTATATAAAATGCAATGTTTAATGAATTTTTATGCAAAATTTCCTTTTTTAGAATCATCTGAGTTGTATCAAAGTTTTTCGGGGTCCTGCACCAACGCACTTGAAGCTAAGTCGAAATCACAGGCACCAACAATGAAAAAGCTATGGTGAATCCGCAAGTACTAACGACACAGCGAAATTGCAAACCTCAACGACACTAGAGCCACGGTAAAATTACAAGCACCAACTACACTGAAAACTGACGAAATCACAACCTCCAACGATATTAAAAGCCATAGCGAAAAACAAGCACGAAAACCACAGCGAAATCGAAAGCACCAACGAAAGCGAAAATGGCGAAATTACAATCACCAACGACCACGACACCAATAATACAAAATCCACAAGCTTTGACGACAACTTCTACAATGATTCCAATGGCAAAGGCTTCAATAACGACTTTACTAGCTGTTATAGTATCTAGAAATAAAGTAGACGTAAGTAAACAAAAAAAAAAAAAAAACAATCGATTATCACTGATGATCGACAATCGATATCAGTTATATATGATAATCATGGGATGGTGATTAGTGAAACTATCCTGAATGATATTAATAATAATTCTAATTCTAATATAGCTAACCATAATTCTGATGCACTTCAACATATCCTGAACCAGAATTTTGGTAACTCTTCTGTAAAGATGATAAAGTTACTAGGTACAGAAACTAAAAACCTGGTTTTAGAACCTGGTTTTTAAAAACCAGATCCCAATTTTGAAACCTAGATTTTTAGGTTTATAATAGATTTTTAGGTTTATGGTAGGTTTTTAGGTTCTTAGGTTCTTGTTCTTATATAGGTTCTTAGTTTTTTTTTAGATTTTTAGATTCCTAAATACTTATTTAGGTTTTAGGTTTTTAAGTTCTTAGGTTTTTAAATTCAATTTCTATCTATTTGTAATAAAAGCTTTTCTACAATTCTATTTGAACAAATTAGAACCAAGCTTCAAAACCAGATTCTGGAATCAGGTTTTGGAACTAGCTTCAAGAACCAGGTTCAGGAACCAGGTTCAGAAACCAGGTTTTGGAACTTTTTAAAAACAGGTTCTTAGGTTTTTGAAATGAAACCTAAAGGTTCCAAACCAAAAACCAATCCTAAACCAACCTAACCATCCTTACCCCCTGTATGAGTTCAATTTAAAAGAATAATATGTCATGTTCGATAAAGTTAAATGTCAAATATTGCTAAAAGTTAATTAATTACCGGTACGCGCTGATTAAAATTTGAAGTCGGAATTTTTCTTACCTATTGTCCGGACTTAAGTTCCTCCGCTCTGCTCCGGAAATAATATATAAATCGATATCTCTGGTATGATCCGAAGAAGGCACCTGACTTTAACTGTTATTGGTTTATTTAGAAGTTACACTAACTTAAAAAGCGCAAACACGATTTGCCAATATTGTGTAACTTCTAATGCTGTAATAACTACCGATATGTCGTAACTTAATACATATCATAGTCTTTCTTTCACTTATCTAAATTATTCATATTATTTACAAAAGCATGTCTTTTAATAATAATCATTCCTTTCAACGTAAAGCACTTTTAACACTTCCGGTAGAATTACTACAGGAAATTTGTTCATATCTTGGTTGGCGTGATTTACGTAGTTGTTTATACCAAAATTCCATATTATTACACATTACAATCCCTTTAATTTGGAGAGATTTAGGCGATAAATATTGGGAAAGTTATGAAAAAACACCTTTACGCTGGAACCTTATTAAAAGGACATTATTTTCATCAACACAAAAAACAAACACATTTAACTTAACATATCACAAATATATTCAAAGGATAGATATATCATCATCACATGATGCTACATTTAGAATTGATAAACTAACATTAGGATATCTTCTTACAAATTGTTATAATTTGACAGAAATATCTTTAGAATATTATAAAGAATCATCATTTGATGAACCATTTCAAATTTTACAAGATTTACACAATTCTAATATTTCTATCTGTGGTATAAATTCACAACAAATTATTTCACCAATTCGTAAATTAACAATACAACTATGTGATTTATCACCCATAAATTTAATCCATTTATTATCATTATATATCACTACATTAGAAGAAATGCTTTTGGAAATAATTTTGGAACGAGATCCTTTGGAATTAGAAGATTTGAGAAGATTGGTAAAGAATAATAAGAAACTTAAAAAATTAAAGTTATATACTATCCAAAGTGAAAGATGTTTCGAAGGTAAAAGTTTAAGAGATTTTGCTAATGGTGCCGAATTACCTGTTGCTCGAGATTGGTGGAATCCTAATATTGTATAATGACTTAACAAGGTATTTAATCTTATATACATAAATATATACATTCTATATTAAACAAGATATAAATACAACCTCTTTGGAAATATTAAAATTATGAGGTATTAGTTTATATTTTGGATTGTATTTAAATTAAATGAGAAATTTTTTAAAAAGACACATAATACAATCTTACTTTTTTTTTTTTTGTTTCGGAACCATTTATTTATTTACTTTAAAAATAATTAGAAAATCCACGTTGAAATTTAGCATTCAAATTCATAATACCAATATCTTTTTAGTCTTAAAATTTTTCTTCGTTTTCATCGTCATTTTCGAGATCTTTGTAATACCTGCTTGTATCAACACCATGATTATTGTGATTGACAAAATTAAATATGGGGAATGCAGCTGTCAAAAAGTTATCATGGTTAATCAACAAATTCTTAAAATATAAATATATGATAAAATATTGAAGATACAATATACGTACAAAATCTCAAAGCAGCATATCTAGACATCCAAGATGATGACATCTGAGCATATTCACTCATTCGAGAAACTCCGTATAATGGTTTTCCTTCTTTTATACGTTGTCTCATTTCTCTTAAATCTCGGTCATATTCTTGTAGATTTTCAGTCCATCCCCAAAATCTCACTACATTTAATGAGTATATTTGTCAAATCTATAATAAATTAAAGTTCAATTAATATTTTTTTTAACTTACTGCTACTCCTTTGATATGCAAATAAAAATCCTCCAACGGCACCGACACATGCGCTAAGTTTTAAACCAAAGCCTAAATTTGGCGAAGGGACACGGCCACCTTTTTCTATAAACACCAAGACCAAAGATTACATCAAATTTATTCATTATTTTATTAAAATAATTCTTAAAATTATGGATTTTTCGTGATTATGTTTTTTCTTACCAAGCAAATAATAAAAAGCAGGACCAAAAGCTGTTGTCGTAGCCCAAACCAGATAATCCGAATTTCTGAAATATCTAACTACACGAGTAAAATGTGGGTCAGTATCTATAGGCTCATAATCGGTTTTTACTTTTTGAGGCGGCATTTCGTGAAAAGATGAAAGTTATGTTTAGATTCAAACTTTTCCTGATTGCATATGATTTAGGTTACACGATCTATATGCGTATAAACTGTTAATTGTTACAATTGTGATTGACCAATCAGAAAAAAAGGTATCCTAATATTCCTGATAGCCTTTAGTTAGAATCCATAAATTTTTGGTCTTGATTTTCTAGCAATGGCAGATCCTAATATAAGGACCACACCTAGACTTAAAGTTTCTTTAAATAAAACTTCTCATGAGAAGAAATTGGTTGAAAATGAAACAAAGTCACCGCCAAATATAAAGTTGGATCAATGGAAACGGTTGCAAGAATTGAAGAGACGACGGGAAGAAATTCAAAATGGTAGTAACAAAAAAAAAAAGAATCAAAAAGATCGAGAAGAAATAGAGAAAAAATTAGATCAAAAACGTTCGGATTCGTTATCTGCACCAGATCAAACCACTTCACAATCAATACATCTTGTTGATCAGACAATTCCTCCAATAATACCAAAAAGTCTAGTAAAGTACGTTAACATGAATTCACATTTAAAAGGTGTAGATCATGGCCGTCTAGCTCCAAAGGTAATTAAAATATGTTTCACTACATAATCAATCATGTACAGTGTCATTAATATATTTTAATTGTGAAGGGTCGATTAGAGAAAGAACTTGATAAAGCTGTAGCAAATGGTGACTTTGAACTAGCTTCAAAAATAAGCGACCAAATTGCACAAAAGAATTATGAAAACACGATACAAGAAGCAATTGAGCGTAAAGAGTATGATGAAAGAAAAAGAGTAAAGTATTAAATACTTTTAAATGTCTTTAATCAATTATTAATTTAAGTATTTTTGAATAACCATACATTGTTTGCAGCGTGAAGAAGAATTGAAAGCAAAAAAGAAAAAACCAAAATTGAAATGGGGGTATGTATCATCCTTTTTTGTTAGTTGTACTAAATATATTATCATTTATTAAATAAACAATTTCACCAATTTAGATTTGAATCAAAGCATCGTTGGGAAACCAAGAGTAACATGTAAAAAAAAAAAAAAAAAAAAAAAAAAAAA
>QKWP01001327.1:6712-26863 GCA_003550325.1 Gigaspora rosea | reverse complement strand
TAGAGAAAATGGTGAGCGTTACTTTTCTTGGGTGGGTGGTGGGCGTTACTTTTCTTGGGTGGGTGCCAAAGTTTTTTTCTTCGGTAGGTTGCGAGTGTTTCTTTTCTTGGGTGGGTGTGGGATTTTTCTTGGGGAGGGTGGGTGGGTGTCGCTTTTCTTGAGCGGGTGAACTGGGACTGGGTGATTGTTTTTTTTTTGTTGATGATCATGTTACACGATCAATTTTCGGAAACTATCGGATACGATGTACGGTCGCGAGTCACGTGGAATTCAGCATCATCTGAATTCAGCATCATCCGCGACATATATTATACAGTACAATGTAATAATATATGGGGTCTTTGTCTTGAAAATCAACCAGGGTACTGCGGTTCATAATTCTGCTCACTCTAAAAAACGGCTAAACAATTTAGGTTAAGAGCCATAACAGATAATTAATGCATATGGGCTGATTTATGGAATTGCCAATAACTTTTGATATACTAATCTATTTTTGAATAATTTTATTACCAAAATGTTGGCCTCGATGAGATGGTTCTAATGAATCCAAAATCATCAAAATCCAATCACAGGATCCCAAGATAATTAAGCTTTGTATAATTTTACTATTAACTTTTACTATGTAGACAATCAACGTATGGATTGGTTTTACTATGTAGACAATCAACGTATGGATTGGTTTTCATATATGAAAACCAATCCATACGTTGATTGTCTACATAGTAAAAGTTAATGTAAAATTATACAAAATCTTAATTATCTTGGGATCCTGTGATTGGATTTTGATGATTTTGGATTCATTAGAGCTGTCTCATCGAGACCAACATTTTGGTAACAAAAGTTATTGGCAATTCCATAAATCAGCCCATATGGCTAATTCTAAAGTTAATACGTATTTAGAACAGAGGACAAAAATTTTAAAAACTATAGTACTTATTCGACATACGGATCCAACAATTTGATTGGATCCGCATCTGCATATTATACAGACAAGAAATTTAAACGTTTTCATACAACTGGAATGTCATCTTCTAAAAGCACCTTAACAGATCTCGAATCAAAGCTTCAATCGCTTAGAACGACACTAAATGTTCGTATAATCTTTTTTATATTGTTCCTATTTTCAACTTTCATTATCTCTTCCTTCTAAAATAAATTTGTTGTTAGTCGGTATATAGTCATGCTGGTAGTATGCTTGAAATGAGAATGAAACAAGGGCAACGAGTGTAAACTATTTCTTTTTTCCTTTTGTTACTGGAAATTGGCATGAGCCTTCTTTATAATACTCGAACACGTCTCTCTTTCGTCAGCCAAAATAGACAGGCGGCAACATTTACGCCGTCAAAGGAAGATTCAGAACGTTTGCAAAATTTAAAAACTCAATTTAATGAAATATGTGATGAACTATACTTGAATTTGGTATATTCTGAAATATTTTTTATCAATTGAATTAAGCTATGAAAACTTTTGTCTATATATTAAATTAATAAATTTGTTTTTACTTATTTATTTAGCAAATTTCAAAAGAAGTTCTTGAAAGTAGTGACCTTGCTAATAATGAAAAAATCGGCTAAAGCTAATTTTCGTGAAATTGGCTGATTGAATTTTTATAAAAATAATTCAAACATAAGCTTTTAATACATAAAATTGTTTGTATATATATATATATATATATATCAAAGATATAGTGCGTAAACGATGTATTCAAATAATGGATTTAATATTTAATTAGTAGTAACAAGTTTTTAATTATTGCCATATATAAATCATAAACCGGTAATAAAAATATCGTTTTTTAGGTCCATAATAATTTTAACTTATATATATTCAAAAGTATTGATTTTGAACGTTAAAATTAAGTTATGGTTTTTTTAACAAATACATGAATATATGCAATTATGTTAACAGCTATAAAGTATGTTGATATGGACTAGGTGCTAAGAAAAGTGACGAATTTGGCAGGAAAAAATAATTAATTATTTTTAATAATCATCTATATAATCAAAGTTTGATTAGATCTCACCTTTAACTTTTAAAAAAAAAAAAGTTTAATTAGATAATTATCAAGAAATTAATTTTTTATATTGTAAAGTTGTATTTTTTTAACCAATAAAATTTATACAAATTAATACAGTAGCCGGGTACTAGGAAAAAAACTATAAACTAGTTAAAACGCTGGTAAAATTTATCACAGAAAATCATTTTTACGTATACGTGAGCACACGAGATTTTTAATACGTTTTACCATGTTCTCCTCAGTGAGGGTTGCTTCAGACGGCGTTGAGGATAAATACAGCGTAATTCTTCCGACGTACAACGAACGCGGAAATTTACCAGTGATCATTTGGCTTTTAGCTAAAACATTTAAAGAAAGGTATGTATCCTCTAAGAGCCAACACATTACATTTTTGTTTTCCGCATCTTTTAAAGTTCTTTATAGTGACCTAGATTGGGAGGTAATAATCGTTGATGACGCGTCGCCAGACGGTACTCAAGACATTGCAAGACAGCTTGCAACCGTCTATGGTTCAGAACAAATTGTAAATATGTTTTCATTATATTATCTAGCATTTGGGACTTTATCTCGGAAAGGACCTTAAGACATAGTAAATAAATTTATAAATTTTTGTTAAAAAAGGTTTTAAAACCACGATCTGGAAAGCTTGGTCTGGGAACTGCTTATGTTCATGGATTGCAGTTTGTCACTGGAAATTTTGTTATCATAATGGATGCTGATTTTTCTCATCATGTAAGTAATTTATTATTTCATATTGATTATTATTCATATCTTTTTATTAATTATTCTTTAGCCAAAGTTCATTCCAGAATTTATAAGGTAAATTATTGACGTCTTTAATTTGAATGTTGTTCACTTTATTGATATGTATTCTTATGCAACCTAGGCTTCAGAAAAGCAATAATTATGATATTGTTACTGGAACGCGATACGCTGGCAATGGTGGTGTATATGGATGGAATCTTAAACGTAAAATAATAAGGTAATGAATCGAAGTTACACTGACCTTGATACAAAAAAAAATTTAAAGTTGACTTACTTTCCAATTAGTCGTGGTGCAAATTTTCTTGCCTCAACGCTTCTTCGTCCTGGGGTAACCGATCTAACTGGCAGTTTCAGGTGTGTAAACGACGGCAAATTTTGAGCGTATTTTATACAATTTTTCAAAAAAAAAAAAAAAATACATATATATATATATTATATATCCATAAAACAGGTTGTATAAAAAGGAAGTGTTAGAAAAAATTATGACTGTAGTAATCTCGAAAGGTTATGTATTCCAAATGGAGATGATGGTTCGTGCACGTCAATTTGGATATACGATTGGAGAAGTTCCTATCACATTTGTTGATCGTGTTTATGGAGAAAGTAAAATGGGTGCAAATGAGATTGTTCAGTTTGCAAAGGGTGTTTTGCAATTGGTAGGTTATTTTTTATAGTTATTTTTTTAATAGTGTATTTATTCAATAATATTTACTAATTTAATTTTTTAGTTTATATCTGTTTAATAAACATTTCTTTATTAAAGCAAATCGGTATAATGTTATTTAAAATATGGCTTATATTATAGAATATTAAATTATAAATATGAAGCTTTAAAAAACTACAATTAAATGTAATATAATTTGTTTAATATTTTATTGATAAAAATTTTAACTATTTAATAACTTGATTTTGTCAATATATAAAGTTAAATTGATAGAAACCAAACAATTGTTTTTTAGCAAAGATAATTAAAAAATTTAATTAAATATATAATATATTTTTATTTAATTTTACAAGTTTATAATATATATTTATTTAAAAAATATTGATTAAATTTTTATTGCTTAAAGTTTACTAATATAAAATTGCAAAATAATCTAACAATCTGGTTTTCAATTTTTTTATTAATATAAAAATTATATGTTATACAGTATAACATATATATCAGTTATATATACTAAAAATATATATAGTATTATAATTAATTTGAAAAAAATCTTATATATACAATATATGAAATATAAAAAAGTGACACTATTTATACTTTTGTTTTTGATTTTTGTATTTTTACTTATATAAAAAATATTTTAGCCAATTTCTATATTTCTATATAAAGCTATACAATTGGTTCTTATATATAATCTGGCTAGATATACAGTATACCTCTAAGTGCACACTCTCAGGACCATAGTAAAAAAAAAAAAAAAAAAAAAGGCAAAATGTGCACTTAGAGGGGGTGTGCATTTAGAGAGGTTAAAATTTATAATTTTTATATATAATTTGGGACTAAGAGGTGTATGCACTTAGAGAAGTTTTTCATATACTGTGCGATTGTATATATAAAATTTTTGCAAACTTTTAAAAAAAATTTTAACTATTTTATTATCTAAATAGGTTTTTAAATATCCTATTATATATATGTAAACTGGGTTGGGTAATATTATATGTGTATATATATGAGGATTTCTATTTATACCCGGTGAGTATGTACCCGGATATAAATCAAAATTTGTAATATATCTAAATTTTATTAAGAAATAAATGAAATGCTCTTAAGTACAAATATTCAGCGCTTAATTTTACATATAAATACACCTTTAATTCTAATCCTAACCCTAACTTTACTCACTTTAAAAATTATATATTTTTTTTATACCGGGTACATATTCTATGGGTATTTTTAGAAATTTTTTAAATATAAAAAATTGGTTTACTATATACTATTTATAATACTGTATATGGGGTTGAGTCAATAGAAACCAAATAAAGGACAAAACGACCAAATTTTGATATACAATGTAAAAATTATTTTATCAAATTTGGTTAAGTTCCTGTTCAAAGTCTTCTATTGACTCGCCCCCATATACAGTATATACTTCAAATATTATCTCGTGATATTGTAAAATCTCATTGATCTTATTGCACATAATATATATATATACAGTATATGCTCCAATAAATAAAAATCCATAAAGGAACGAATCAGGATAGTATTAATAAAAAAAAAAACCACTTATTTATTTTTTACTTATATTCTTCGATTATCATCTTTTTTATTAAGGTCTTTAGGTATATATAATTAGTATTTAACGACATTCAAATACTATCTCAGATTGTATAGATACAAAATTAACAATAAAATCTTTTTGTCCGATATAACAACAATTTTTGTTTATTGTTGCATTGTAATAGCGATGGCGTCAATGCGATCACAAAGTATGATCACAGCATAAAGCATGTGATCTACAATTAAGTGATTATGCTATAAATGCAGGATTTTCACAATATCCATTCTCGGGACGAAATGACCCTAACTACCGACAACATTTCTACGGTTCCTGCCAATAATCCAATTAGCTCATTTGATGATATTTCTAGAAAAGTATTAAGGGCCAATTATCCTGCTTCAACGTTTCGAAAACCAATTACTTCCAATGGTGCAATTGTTACTAGCAGTAGCGATTCCAACAGTTATGACATTGAACAAATTTTAGAAGTTTTAATTTCAACAAATCTAAATCCAGGCAACACTTTTGAACATGATTTATTAGAATTGTTGGTTTCTGGATGCAACACTATTAATATAGCTGATGAACATGTGACTTCAAAGTTTAGCAGAATTATTTTTACTTTTTGTAGTAGGCATATGGTATGCTAAAAATTCACCGAGAAATTTTTAATTGTTTTTTTATTTTAGCATTTATCGACCTAATTCTTCAATTTGTTCGTGTTCAGGTTCGTTTAAATGACAATGAAGCAAAACAACCACCTTTAGACGTTTTGTTAAATTTTTTAATTGGATCGTACTCAAAAGCCACTCAGGTTTCCTATATCGTTGATATTTTGAGAGCTCTAAGTCAAGTTTTATACGAAAATGGCGCAAATTGTCAAAATGTATGGATCAATTTATTTATTATCGATCTTATTAAAATTATCTTACTTAAATATATTAATAATATTACATAACTTTATCTAATCAAGTTTCATCAGCAAATTTTGCAAACTCTTCTTCCCGTCGCGAGATTTGATTATCCAAATCTTGAAATACGCCGTATGGCGATTAATGGTCTAGGAAATTTATGTTTTCGTAGTGGTGCCAAGTTACAAGGAGAATACAAAAGTATTTATGAAGTACTTTTGTCAAATCTCACAACCGTAGAACCTAATTTGGATGATGCTGCTTTCCTCAAAGTAAATTGATACAATTTTTTTTTTGATTTAAGATTAAACTTCAAATTCTTTTTTAACATTACTATCATTTTATATTTATAGGTTATTAGTAGCACATTACGAGCATTACAATTTATCATGAATGAAGACAAAACTATCGTGACAGAAACATTTAACGAGACTATTGAAGCTATAAAGAGATATATTTTCTTTAATGCAGATGAATTAAAAAAGTTTTCTTTGAATACAGGTGAAAATTTATTAATTCAATTTTTATTTTATGATACTATGAATAAATATTAATTGTATATTTAAATCAGTGCAGATAGAACGCGAGCAAATAGTATAAGCATGAGAAATAATGGGCCACCGTCACCAAGATCGCCTACACATAGTAGGCATAATCGTACAAAATCACTTGGTCGCTCTTGGTTAAGCTCTGATTCAGAATTGTCCGATGGAGAGCACGTTCAAACTCGTAGAAGGTTTTATTTAATATAGTTTGATGATGTAATGTTTTCTTATCATATATTTACTGAATTAAATACATTCTAGAAATGAGGATTCTCGAATTCGATCTAATGCTGTCGGTTGTTTACAAAGCATTGCGAGAGTATGTATATAATCGTTATGTATTTACAATTATCGTATGCAGTCTAAAATTTTTTTTATTTATAGGCCGCGCCGAAATTGTTATATTCTCATTGGAATCATTTTCTTCCCGATACACATGCTTCCATGTCTTCAATCCCCTCTTTGTTTACGTTGATTCAATATGAAGCTATGCCTGCAGTTCGTATATCTGCTTGTTCTGTCATAACAACGATGATTGATGGATCTAAGCAATATTTGGCGGCTGCTGATGATAGGTTTGTTTATTACTAAATAACCAATTATATGTGAATTTGTTGAGATATTATTAATTTGCATGATTTTATATAGAGAGATAAAATCATCATTCACGTCGCTTTCCGCAAAATTAGGTGCAATTGTAAGAGAGCTTCATTCTGGATTGTTACAAATACTTGCTAAGGAAAATCATGGCGCTATTTTAATTCAATTATTAAAGGTTAGTGGTTCTATATCACATTTATTATTGCGATAAAATGTTTTAACACAAAGTACTATCTATATTTAGTGCTGCAACACTTTGGTCAACAATACAGCATATGAAAGATTATCTGGCGGCTATCTTTCCCGATTATATTATGCGGTAGTTAGATTTCTAACTCATGATGGTATGTTTATATCAGTGCACTCCATTTTTATATTTAAGAAATAATAATTTGAAACTCATTATAATTTAGATAACAATGTTCGAATTGCGACTATGACATTGATATCTAATATTGTGGAATGTAAATCATGCGTTGAGGAGGTTGAAAATCTTATACAAGCTGCTGTCATAAATGAAATAGTATCAAATGGAACGACTTCAAACTCTACACAGACCTTTGAAATAACCAATCTTTTGGCATTTCTTATAAAACTTATTGGTAATAGTAGTCAACCTTCAAATATAAGAATTGAAGCTTGGGGTGTTTTATGTGCTTGTACAAGAACGCATTTTGTGGTCATAAGGTAAAATTATTTGTTTCTATTATTATTATTTTTTTTATAATATAACGATATAAATCTTCTATTTTGCATGATTAACTTATTTTTTATAGTCCTCTATGGGAACAGCTAAATATTCTAATCGAAAGGGACCTCAAATGTGAGGAGGTTAATATTCGTACTGCTTCAATGATGTTTTTAGTCGAGTATGCTAGAGAACTTGCAGCTGTTTGTGGAAGCCGCCAAAATGATGTAGAAGATGGAAATGACGTGGTAATTTTAAAATAAAATCATAATTACATTACATATTGCATATAAGTAAATTCTAAAATAATGATTATTTTAATAAGCAGACTCAACAGTCTAAAAATTTGGATTTGACTAAAGTATCTGAATGGTGGACTACAGCTCTTGTACAACATGTTCAGATGGCGACAAATGATAAATGTCATGCCGTAAGAGCCCACGCATGCGACTTTTTATCATATATTCCAGCTAATATATTTTCATCATTACCAGTAAGTTTTACTTTTTGTTATTATTTTTTCTTGGTACGTTACTATTTCCTAATTTTACTTATGATTGCAGACGGAGAAGAGAAACTTTTGTATCAAAATATTACTTAATTTTTCAAAAGATGAAAGTCCAACCGTTAGAGCGGCAGCATGCCGTGGTTTGGGAGTTTATATTTTGTTTCCTAGTTTGCAACAGGTAATTTTATTACATTAAATGTTCATATCGATATAAGATATTTATCAAAAAATTTTCTTGATATTTACGAATAGGATACTAAATTCGCATCAGACATGGCGTTGACAGTGATTCAACAAATGTCTGACCAAAATTTATTGGTTAGAGTTAGAAGTAGTTGGGCTTTAGGGAATTTATGTGATACTATGGTTATTTTAAGGCATGTACTATTTCATTACTAATTTTAATGCGTATGTACAGACTTTTAATATGACATATTTTGTTATACCACAGTAATCCTTCAAATGTCATTCAAGGAGTTACTCCTCGAAATGCCAATTTGAATGAATTTTTGATTAATGTTTTATGGGCAAAAATTGTTAAAGCTGGGTTGTCTGCGGCAAGTGATAATGATAAGGTAAACTTATTCATTTAATAAAAATTTTAAATTTGAACGTTCCTAATGACTGTTTAATTATTATAGGTCCGTCCAAATGGAGTGAGAACATTAGGCAGTATTATACATGTCCTTCCTACTAACTTTATTATAAGAGAAGAAAGAGGACTAATTAAAGAAGTTGTGATGGCTTTGATTAAAAATTTTGAATCTGGTTCGCTGAAAGTATGTTATTTTTATTTGATTTATCACATTTATAATTAATTACATTTATTGTTACTTATCATCATTTTACTTATATATATAAAAATTAGGTTCGTTGGAATGCATGTTACGCGACCTCGAACATGTTACGGAATCCAAATTTTCCAATCGGCCAAAAAACAAATAATTGGTCTGTGCAATTATACGATGCGCTAATCAAGGCAGTACAAACATCCAAGAATTTTAAAGTTAGGATTAATGCGTCTCTCGCACTCGCTACACCGACTACTCGAGATAAATATGGTGACATAACTACGTTTATTAAAATTTTACAAGCAGTGGTCACAAGTTTGGAAAATATTGATAATTTAGCGGGAACTGGGTTCAGCGAAGTGAAATATCAGGAACAATTAAAGAACCAGGTTTGTTGATTAAAAAGTTTTATTGTTAGTATGATGTTGCAAATTTTAGTATATTTAATATCTATAATCCTTAAATTTTATAGCTTTTAACAACATATCAGCATTTAATTTCCATATCGACGTATAGTGATCAAAAACATATCGAACCATTTATTGAACGATTTACCAAATGGAGAGAAAACATCAACGGAATTTAAATGATTTGAATTTTTATTCTTTGTTTTTATAACGATGCTGATATTTATTTTATCATTTATGTTTGAGAAAATTACTTATGTATACTATTATATTTACCACCTTTTCACCATAGAATAGAATTTTTACTAATGTAGGATTGTTTATACATTTCATTTTTGGAAGTTTGGTAATGGTAAAATACCGTGAACAATCAGAACATTTTATATTGATGAAATACAATAAAGTGTTAAATACAGTAGTTTGGTTTTCATTTATACACGGCATTTTGTTCAGAGTTTTTTATCTGTTAACGGCCAGTATAGTAGCTGAACCTAAATTAATACATCCGATTGGTTAATTAGTGGTGTCACGGGTTAATTAATGACTTTCGTCTAGAATTCCTATAATTTATACTTTTATTTTAACGTTATACAAAAATATGATTGGCCGTTTGATTAATATTTGTCCGGCAGACAAATTTAGTTGTCCGAGTCCGGTCTGAGCCGGTCAGAGCGACAACACTGCCTTAACGTACTGTACGTACGTACAGTACGTGCCAGCTCTTCCAAGTATCAAGTTCAAAATTTAGGTTTACAGCTTTACTTTGACGATACACATATACCTTAGCGGTTACGTAATAATAATAATATATTTTTATTAAACACCTAATACCTAATGCAACTAATAATAATACAATAACACGTCTATTTAACATATCATATCTGTTACTGCACCACAGACACCCAAAATTTTAATGTATCGAAATACTTAAGCAGTCAGGGATTTTACCAAATATGGAAATCGATTCTGGAATAATCTACAACAATCTGATTGGCTGTTGATCATCATTTTTTTAACATTTTTTCGATTTTTTAGTCACAGATCGAAGCTTTTAGTAATAGCTATATATGGTTAAACGTTATACGAACCAAGACTATATAACTTTTAGTACCAGGATCAATGAATAATACTTCGGGATCAACCCTTCTTAAGAAGGTAAATGAAACCTAAAGTGCAAGAATATTAATATCCAACTTCCTTGTTAAAAAACTAACTAGCCTTTTTTTTTTAGCGTTTTATACCAAAATTAACCACGATGTCACAATCCTCAAGACCAAAAGCCTATGAACTTCCTTGCATATTTAGTAGACTAGTTAGTCGTTATGATAAAATCGGTCTAAGTGCTTGCGATACATCTGCATCACAAACCTGGAGGCATGCTGATAGTCAAGCAACAGTTAGGCGGCTCCCATTATTTCAGGCTTTTATGCCTGAACTCACAGATCTTCAATCTAGTTTAAGTTCTTACTCGATCTGCCAAATGCATTACAATCAAGTTGTCTCTAAAGACCATTTTTATCAGCGTCTATCAAATACTTCTTCTTCTAGTCACATAGACAAAAAATCTCGATTTGATAACAATTCTAATAACGATTTTATTTCTGATTCTCTTTCTAACTCTAGTTCCAGAATTCATGGCGAGTCACATTTACAAATAGAGCTTAAAAGAACTGAAGGTCCATTGAGAAGTCAAGAAAATAGCGAAGGTGTAGAAAATTTCGCTAACGTAATTACAGAATTATTGGTACAAATAGAAACTCAAAATGGGGAAATAATTGAGTTAAAAAAAAGAATAGGCGAATATTGCGAAGAGATAACTAGATTAGAGGATCTGTACCAAAAACAATGTAAAGCGAATGAAGAACTCGTTAAACAGTGGAATTCTCGACATAGCGACCAGGATAAACTTATACAAGAAGTCATTAATATCGCGCAGCTCGAAAGAGAATATTTATATAAAGATATTGAGTTTCTGATCAAAAATAGTAATAGGTTTTCTTTAGAAAACCTATTAACTTATACTCCTCAAACATGGCTAAGTAAACGCAATCCAGTCATTGTAAAATTTATCGAGACACTAACTTACAATAATTTCAATTTAGATTCTTTAAGTATCGAAAAACTTTTTAAACAAGCGATGGCTGTCGATTTAATATACGAGTGCAGGCATGGGAAATACGCATCAGAAATAAATCTTGTTGCGTCGGCTATTAAGTATTCTATTGCTCGCTCGAAAACTATAATTAATGTTAATAACCATATTACGTGCTCGGGTGGTTATTCTCGTTTTCAAAGCTGGTTGAGCGAACTGTCAGAAAAAGAAGAACCTTTACCTGAAGGATTTCTGTTCATAGCTTTTGATAATGAACAAAAAGGCCAGCGTAACTATCTTGATCGCAGAATGAATACGGTGATATTTCATATTGTGACTAGTTTTGCCGTTTTTAACATGGATCCTCAAAATCGTATTCAATATACTAATTTACCTTGGGCATTGAGTTCTCTTAGCAGGCATCAATACGAAGATCTTTTTGAAATTACATCAGAGATGCAAGAAGCAATAGATCAAGAATTAAATAATTATCTTGCTGAAATTCTTGAACTATTATGCGAAGAAAAATCGTCTACCACTAATGCTATTGATTCTTTGGTAGCTAATATAGGATCTAGTAGTCGCTGTGATAAACAATGTCTTAACTGTGGAGAACAAAGTATTGACAATCGAAAGCAACTTTGTCCTAAGTACAAAACCCGTTTACCAACATTGGCTGAATTACCAAGGCAAGAAGTTTCTAAGTTAAAAAAAAGTATCAAAGACCAATCGATAATTTTTAAACCGCATTGTGTTGAGAAGGAAATAGAACTACCTACCAAACCATCAAGAATTAGTGTTACCCAAAAACGTATTGTGGATCAGGGAGTTAATGTTCCAGAAATTTTTATTCCTGATCCACTCAATGTTAACCCTAATTCAACAGCAAATATTGAAAAAGTTCTTTCTCATATTGAAAATATTTCAGGTATTAAAAACGGAACGCGCAAATGGGTAGCTGTTACGTGTGATAGCATTCCGTACCAGCGTATATCTAAAATAAAAAATAATTATCCTTGGTTGGTTCTTATTCCTGGACAAATTATGAAGAGATGAACATGCTTCGGGCGTATGTGGAACTAATCTGGCAAGTTATATGTTTAACAGTTTTGTATTAAGCTGCACAAAGTTGATTTTCGTTTTGCATTAGTTGGTGTTTTGAGGTTCTGGTTGGTCGATCAGATATTTTTTTATTAATCTAAATTAAGACAAAAAAAAAAAAAATTTGTGAAAAATTTAGGTTGCAAACCAAAAAATTAACTTTGTATGATCTTATTTTATATGATCTAAACTTGCATGTTTTATGTCGTCTAAAAGGAATGTTGATCTCAAACAATTCGCGATATGTCAAGAGTATAAAACGGAGAATCAACTCGCTTATTTTAAGAAATGTTATGATCATCACAAGTCTTGGGATTCTGTCTGCAATATATATCGTCAAGCAATGGCTATAGAGTTGATGTGGCCATACGTTGAAAATTGTTCTAATCCGTCGGTCGAAGGATACTTAGCCTGGGTAAAAATACAAAAGGATCCGTTTTACCAAATAAAGTTTGAGCAGGTAAAATAATTATTTATTAAAATATTTAAGTATTTAATAAATTTACCATTAGGGGTTTATAATTAAAATCAGAGAGTCTTATTTTATTTCGAAATACACTATTTATTTGTTAATATTGAATCTATAATTAACTGCTACTTATTTTTTTGTTAAATAGATATTCATTTATCTCCAGGCTATTATTAATTATAGAGCAGCTATTAGAACCAATAACCCATTGTTGAAGAGAGCAGCGAAAAGAGTATTTTCACCAGTATGGTCGGCACGACGCCATCCAATATATCGTCTAATAGATGCTTTGGATGAAGTCCAATTGATGCGGCTTGATCTAACCATACGTGATATTGTAGACAAGTATAGTGTAGTTTCACGATCTGGTCTCTTCAATCAACACAAGGGTTTGGATACAATTTTAGAAGAATTTAATAAGGTCCTGAAATCATTGATACCTCCAATTCCAAAAGAACGCCATTGGAAAGTCGCTGCGAGGAATTGTAAAAAATTCCTTCAAGTATTTACTTTAATTTTTTTTTAATGATTTTATTTATTTTTATTTTCTTTTTTTATTAATCAACTGTTTTATTTACTAGTCAAATTTAATTGATAAATTTGTTCATTTATTTTTTTAGTTGCGAAACAACTTTTTTAGGTCGATTGGATATAACGATTCTCAAACGACTGGCCCAAGAACACGACCGGAATCAATTTCAGAATGCCAGAGATTTAGAATATGTCTCAGAAAAGATAACTTCGTTAGCCCTCTAGAATCAAGAACGATCTGTAAAAACTTAGGAGGACAAGAATTAAGTTCAAAGCTAACAGAATTTACAACTTTAGCAAAGCAAGCTCGAAAAGAATATGTTACTAAAGTTTTTTGTGATAATAGTTCTGATTCTTTTTGTAGGCCAATTCCGATTACTAAGCAAGAAGAAACTGCGCAAGGAGAAGAATCAAATATGACAAGGCCAGAAATAATTCGCAAGATTGAAGCTTTTTTAGAGCAGATGAACGAAAGCATTCAGAAACAGTACTGTGGGTTTAAGCGTAAAAGACTTAATGAGTTATTCATTGTATTAGAAGAGGTAAGATCTTTATTTAATTCAGAAAATGAACATGATAATGTTGATTACGCTGAAAATTCAGAATCTGTTGGCGATAATATTACTAGAGAAGAATAGTAATTTATATTCTTGTATTAGGTTCGAATATTCAAGAATGTGTATTTCGAATTTATTATACAATTTCATGTATTGGTTAAAAGTACTTCAATTTTATTTAATATATATATATAAGTTTATTAATGTAATAAATAAAAAATTATTTAATATTATACATGATGTAAAATGATAATTTTTGACTTAAAATGTTCTCGTTATACAGTAAAACCTCCTTAAGTGCACACCCTCTTTAATTCTGTAATTGCACGATCAAGTTCTGGCCCAAAAATATACATACTCCCCTTACAAATGCACTTTTTCTTATTGGCACGTTGTTAAAACTTGTCTCAAGGGCGTGCACTTACTGACTTATAGAGGTTTACTATACGTAAAAATCCACGCGATTATGTTATTTCAGTGACGATGCATCAAGCGTTACTCCTGTGCCTAATATATTGTTAAAGGCTTTTCGTTAAAATAAGAAACTACAATTTAGATTCTCCTTTACTCTTGTAATCTAACACGTACCTTCACTGAATTTCAACTTTGAAACGTGCATTACTGCATTATAGCTTGGCTTTATAAGCTTGGGCGTCTTAAGCTTGGGCGTTGTAAGCTTAGGCGTTGTAAGCTTGGTATTGTAAGCTTGGCGTTGTAAGCTTGGTATTGTAAGCTTTAATAATAATTTTTTTATTAAGATTTTTTATAAGGTTCGTACCTTATATAGTATAATAACTTCTGCGATTTGATTGGTCAACCATTGTAATACGCAGAACAATCTGGAAAAAAGGCTAGAATATTCCGACCAACGATCAGTACTAAATAAGGTGCGATCGTTGATAACCAAATATGGTAAAATCACTGACTGTACTATAGCTAGGGATGGGTTCGGTCACGACTATAGTCGACTATAGTTGACTATTAGTCGTAGTCGATATTTAGCCGACCGACGGCTTAGCTGACCGGCTAAATTTGTAGTCGGTGCCAGATTTTTAATTTTCTGGCTAATAAAAGTGATAATTAATACTAAATTTGACATGAGACTATGTCAGCGGATCTACACCATTTGAAAATAGAGGAACCCTTTATTTATAATTCTGGTCAAATTTGCAGATCATTTGACCAGATCTATAACAAACCAATTTTAAATCTGGTCAAATGATCTGCGACTTTAATCAGGTGATCAGTATCGTAAATCTGCAGCTTGGGCATTTGTCAATCGTTAATAGCTTTCGCAATAGTAAAAATATAGAACAATTTAGGATAATTCGGGACAATTTAGGAATTTAGTACATCCAAAAACAAATCTTTTTATTTTAGGATAATCCGAAAACCAGCTTTACTCCCAGCTATAAAAAATAACCTTGACCGAACAGTAAAAAAAAATTAAGATCTTTCGCTACGAACTTTATCAGTGATTATTTATTCACAAAACCAGTAAATTTACTGTGCGTTATCTTAAATCTAAAGATTACTCTAAACAATAAACACTAGAGGAATGTTATCCTGCAATAGCATTTTATCTTATTTTTGCTTGTCAAAAAGTTTTTTTTTGATGCTTATAATGCATATTTACTTATTTTATTTAATTACTTTACTAAGTTTAGCATTGCATTCATGGCAATTAAATTGTATTATAGTGTTTAATAGTGTTTACAATTTTGATAAGTTATTTATTTTTATAATTACATTTTATTCAACTTAACATCATTTTGGTTAAAATTAGTAATTAAGTGCTTACTATTATATGATATTTTTGATTTAGAGATTCTTAAACAGCTTCCTCAAATATAACTTGCTAATAATTAAGTGGAGTAATTCTTATAACAGTGCAAAATATGAATTTCAATTTTGATTAATTAGAATAACTCTATGAAAAATGGATGGTTCGCATGTCGTCATATTCTATCTTTATATTTATATTACTTTTAGTAGAAAGATAAAATTTGTACCAGTACGATCACATGAAATGGGAGGGATCATTGCGTTCAACTTTTTGGTGTGCTATATTTTTTCCTATTTTAGAAGGCATTATGGTTATCTCTTTTTTTTTCTTTTTTTTCTGTTTATGGTATATTTCAAAATAATGATAATATACGTTTTTGATGTCGCTTATGCTGATTCTTTAAAAAAATCCTATTTAAGTAAGAATAATAATCTTCGTTTGTTCATTTTTGAAAAGAATTATGATATTAAAATAAGATGACAATCTATTTAAATCTGTAATTATTGCGACATATTTTAATGTCATAATAGATTCGTCATATATCAGCACGATCACATGAAATGTGAGTGGGTTGGTTTAATTCAACTTTTTGGGCGTGGCCACTTTTTTTGTAGAAAGTGTTAATACTTATACAGATTACATACCTATACCATTCATTCGTATTATAATATAATTGGTGCATGCATACGTATAACTGTGTGAAAAAAATAATCATAAGAAATATCATTCATTTTAAAACAGTCTACCAACTCAGCATCCATGTGATTCAACTTTCTTATCAGCAAAGCAATTTACGTTTCATTTTGTTGAACCAATCACTTTATTGAAGCAAAATTATGACAAGAATTTAACTTTTGCTGTGCCGATAAGAGAAATTAATCATGTCAGTAGATAGTCATTGATTTTTTCTGAATGGTCACTTGTGAATTATAGTGATAATGCTTGTCATATTATATACGTACATACATATGTATTTGAACTGTGGTTGAATAATTATCTGTTATCCGGCAAACTCTTATAATCATGAAAAAATTTCTTTTTGTTATTTTTTTATGTGTTACTATGTAATTATGTTTTTCCAATATTCAAAAAAAACAAACTCAGCGAGTGACTCCCTACAATCATGATCATAAATTGCTGGATAACACCATTATTGGGCAAATTTGTAATTTGGCTCAACTGGACAAATGATATTGGCTGACAAGTGCCGCTTCGTGGCACTTGTCAGCCAATCATTTGTCCGGTTGAGCCAAATTGCCGTTATTCACAAATTTTTGCCCAATAATGTATACTTATTGCGTATGTACATACGTACAACATTCTCATGATCTTCCATTAATTTTAATACGAACTAATTCAATCTTGATATTAATAACTGCGTACTATATTAGTAAATTCTGTAACTGAATACTTAACAGTAACACATGGTAGAAATACGATAATTCTAATCATTCTATACCTATATACTACTGGAATAGTGAGTAAGTTTTACAATGATATTTACAGTAACTCAAAAGAATTCGATAATTCTGACATAAACTAACTAGATATTGACATATTCCATGTGCAAATGAGATGTGAATAAGTTTGAAAAAAGATTTGTTGCAGAAACTCGTGACAGAAATTGCGATAGATTGAGTGCAACTAACTCAATCGCATATATATTACCGAATGGTAACTAAATTATATAAATCAAACGTATCCTATTGGTATTTTTATTCCTGGTTTTAATGAATGATGTTGTACAACTATCTAATTTACTTACGCGTCTGATCGTACTGGTCCTGCGCGGCATTGCACGCCGCGCAGCTATCTTATTTGTTAACTGATTTCTATTTTAATATTTTTTTATTAAAAGATGTATTGGATAATTTTTTTATTTAAAAAATAAAATTTTTTTTTGGTATACAATGAATATAAATAACTCTTTACAAAATTTGCAAATTCTAATGTTTTTGCTAGTGTAGTTCTAACCCAACCTGCTTAATTCCAAAAATCGCATCTAATAATATTAGTTTGGCTAGTGGTAGTTTATCAAAACTCTAAAGAATCATTTTTAACAGTTACCCACTAATTATAAAAAACTACTTTTGTTAATAGTAATATAACTTTAACCCACTTAAATTCTAAAGAACTGACTTAAAGAACTAACTTTGCAACTGGTAGTTAAGCTTAACTCTCTTGAAAACTAAATATTTTTCTGTTAATAAAGTTTCAGTAACAATAAACTTGAATTTGGAAAAACGACCGTTGTCAATGATATAGTAAAACCTCTATAAATAAATGTTAGCTTTTATAAATGCACACCCTCTCTAGATGCGTATTCAACCTCTGGCCCAAATATATGCGTGGCCTCTATTAATGTACTTTTTCTTATTGTTAGAGGCTTCACCGTAATTCTAGTTTTGATCTCAAAATTCTCTAAATCCTGACAAGTTAACGAGACCAATAGTTTAATTTACCTGATCGCGCTTAGCAAGTTCCACTCTTTCAAACAGTTTTTATTGTAGGTGACTTTGAAAGTTTATACTATAAAAAAAGCTTTCAACTCGAAATTAGTTCTACCTACATAAATGAAACGAAAGGCCTTCTTTAGAGACGTGATTCTTTTCAAATTTATTATTTATCTCATTTTAACCTTAAAAATAAGAAAATACTAGTATATCTAAACCGTCGTACCTTGTCTCGTGAATATGATTTCCTCTATGAAACCCTTGAAAATTGTGTTTGAAAAGGCCCTGCCGTTGCAATTTACTATGAAAATCGGGTTTATCATATAGACGGCGATCACTCAAATTTTATAATAAAAAATTTACCCTCCTGATCTGCGTGACAAATCGTGTGACTGTTATATAGAATAAAGGTTAGTTAGCTCATTGGAGATAATTAAATTTGTCATTCTCATCATGTACGTACATATTGTTCTTTGCTTATTGTTTTTATGCAAAGAGATTTAGACTTCTAAACCTTCGCTTATTGAGATTAATGATTCCTGACGAAACGATTTTTATGGTGACGAAACATTACGTCAAATGCGACGTCGGACGAAACGTTGGCGATTGACGAAACCCTTGACGATTGACGAAACCCTTGACGAATGATAAATAATTAAAAAAAAATAGAATATTAATTGTTTTATCAGTTAATCAAAGAAAAATTTCATCGGTTCTGTGATTATTTGCCCAATTCGATTATAAAATCAATATGCAACTAATGTTTCTGACGAAACTATTTCTCAATGACGAAATGGTTTCGTCAACATACTCGTTTGACAAACCTTGGCGAATGACAAAACTCGTGACTATTGAGAAAATCTGGATACTGAATGTATAGGTTTTTCAAAATTACAATTCAAAGTTTCACTCGCCAATATGGAAACACAGTAAATTTAATCGATAGTGAACTGTTTCTTGCCAAATCACGAAGCTCTTGACGATTCCATTATCAAAGGAGATTTTCTCCGACGAGCTACTATACAATGAACTACATATGTACTAAACCTTGATTATTTTTCAATTTAATGCTATTCATTATAGCGAAGTTTATTTTGTTAGTCTCTCCGTCAGCCAATCGGGTCCTTCCGGGAGGTAAAGCCTTCGTCGGGTAATTTCGGGTAAATGCGTAAATATAAAAAAATTGAAAAATAAGTAGATAAAAATAATGAAACAAGAAAAATTAATGTTATATTTACTGTTTTATTTATATTATGAAAGAAAAATAATGATATTGATATGTTTCATCAATCGTCATCGGTTTCGTCATTCGTCATAGGTTTCGCCATTCGTCAATTCGTCATTCAGAAATTGCTTGACGAAGCGTTTCGTCAGACGTCGATGGCGAATGATTCGTCATTTGTCAGGTATCACTAGTCCCCAAATATCACGTCCTATATATATATATAGTATAAATAGCCAATCATATTGAAGAAAATCGATTTTTAGTTAATCGCAGATAGTTGCTATATAGTAAAGTCTAATTTTACTAAGCAAATCGAAAAAATCGATTAAGTAAACATATACAACAGACCAAAATACACTTACCACTAAATTTTCATAAGTATTGGAAAACATTTTATTATTTAACTTTTAACTTTTACCTTCGTCGAATAAATTTTTTTAAAAAATTTTAATTTTTTCGTCAAACGTAAAAATCAAA